>SZWC01007760.1:0-10842 GCA_023375785.1 Penium margaritaceum | reverse complement strand
ATGAATACACTGGTCAGAAACACAGTGGTCATAAACACAGTGGTCAGAAACACACCGGTCAGAAACACAGTGGTCAGAATCACAGTGGTCAGAAACACAGTGGTCAGAAACACACTGGTCAGAAACACAGTGGTCGGAAACACAGTGATCAGAACCACACTGGTCAGAAACACAGTGGTCAGAACCACACTGGTCAGAAACACAGTGGTCAGAAACACAGTGATCAGAAACACACTGGTCCGAAACACAGTGGTCAGAACCACACTGGTCAGAAACACAGTGGTCAGAACCACACTGGTCAGAAACACAGTGGTCAGAAACACAGTGATCAGAAACACACTGGTCCGAAACACAGTGGTCAGCAACACAGTGGTCATAATGGCACTGATCAGAAACACAGTTGTCATAAACACGCTGGTCAGAAACACACTGGTCAGAAACACACTGGTCTGAAACACAGTGGTCAGAAACCCAGTGGTTAGAAACACACTGGTCAAAAACACACTGGTCAGAAACACAATAGTCAGAAACACACTAGTCAGAAACACGCTGGTCAAAAAAACAGTGGTCAGAAACACACTGGTCAAAAACAGAGTCGTCAAGTACACATTGGTCAAAAAACAATTGTTTGAAAACACTGGTCAGAAAAACTGTGGTCAGAAAGACGGTGGTCAGGAACACATTGGTCACAAGCACAGTGGTCAGAAACACATTGGTCAGAAACACACTTGTCAGAAACACAGTGGTCAGAAACACTGTGGTCAGAAACACTTTGGTCAGAAACACAGTAGTCACGAACACACTGGTCAAAAACAGAGTGGTCAGAAACACACAGGACAGAACCACAGTGGTCAGAAACACACTGGTCAGAGACACACTGGTCACAAACACACTGGTCAGAAACACAGTGGTCAGAAACACAATGGTCAGAAACACAGTGGTCGTAATCACACTGGTCAGAAGCACAGTGGTCAGAAACACAGTGGTCAGAAACACACAGGTCAGAAACACAGTGGTCAGAAACACACTGGCCAGAAACACAGTGGTCAGAAACACAGTGGTCGGAAACACACTGGTCAAAAACACAGTGGACAGAACCAGAGTGGTCAGAAACAGAATGGTCAGAAACACAGTGGTCAGAAACAAAGTGGTCAGAAACAAACTGGTCAGAAACACACTGCTTGGAAACACAGCTGTCAGAAACACAGTGGTCAGAAACACAGTGGTTAGAACCACAGTGGTCAGAAACACAGTGATCAGAAACACACTGGTCACAAACACGCTGGTCAGAAACACAGTGGTCAGAAACACAGTCGTCAGAAAGCCAGTGGTTAGAAACATACTGGTCAGAAACACAATGGTTACAAACAGACTGGTCAGAAACACACTGCTCAGAAATACAGTGGTCAAAGACACACTGGTCAGAAACACACTGGTCAGAAACACAGTGGACAGAAACACACTGGTCAGAAACACACTGGTCAGAAATACAGTGGTCAGAAACAAAGTGGTTAGGAACACTTTGGTCAGAAACACAGTGGTCAGAAACAAAATGGTCAGGGACACACTGGTCAGAAACACAGAGATCAGAAATACACTGTCCACAAACACACTGGTCAAAACACACTGGTCAGAAACACACTGGTCAGAAACACAGTGGTCAGAAACAAAATGGTCAGGGACACACTGGTCAGAAACACAGAGATCAGAAATACACTGTCCACAAACACACTGGTCAAAACACACTGGTCAGAAACACACTGGTCAGAAACAAAGTGGTCAGAAACACAGTGGTCAGCAATACACTGGTCAGAAACACAGTGGTGAGAAACACACTGGTCAGAAACACAGTGGTCAGAAACACAGTGGTTAGAAAAACAGTTGTCAGAAACACAGTGGTCAGAAACACCTTGGTCAGAAACACAGTGGTCAGAAACACAGTGGTCAGAAACACAGTGGTCCGAAACAGAGTGGTCAGGAACACACTGGTCAGAAACACACTGGTCAGAAACACACTGGTCTGAAACACGCTTGTCAGAAAGACAGTGGTCAGAAACACAGTCGTCAAAACACAGTGGTCAGAAGCACATTGGTCAGAAACAGAGTGGTCAGAAACACACTGGTCAGAAACACACTGGTCTGAAACACGCTTGTCAGAAAGACAGTGGTCAGAAACACAGTCGTCAAAACACAGTGGTCAGAAGCACATTGGTCAGAAACAGAGTGGTCAGAAACACAGTGGTCAGAAACATAGTGGTTAGAAATACTGTGGTCCGAAACACACTGTTCAGAAACACACTGGTCAGAAACACAGTGGTCAGACACACAGCGGTCAGAAACACAGTGGTCAGAAACACAGCGGTCAGAAACACAGTGGTCAGAAACACAGTGGTCAGAAACACAGTGGTCAGAAACACAGTTGTCAGAAACACAGTAGTCAGACACACAGTGGTCAGAAACACGCTGGTCAGAAACACACTGATCAGACACACAGTCGTCATAAACACAGTGGTCAGAAACACAGTTGTCAGAAACACAGTAGTCAGACACACAGTGGTCAGAAACACGCTGGTCAGAAACACACTGATCAGACACACAGTCGTCATAAACACAGTGGTCAGGAACACAGTGGTCAGAAACGTAGTGGTCAGAAACATAGCAGTGAGAAAAACAATGGTCAGCAACACAGTCATCAAAAACACAGCGGTCAGAAACACAGTGGTCAGAAACACAGTGATCAGAAACATAGTGGTCAGAAACACAGTGGTCGGAAACAGAGTTGTCAGAAACACACTGGTCAGAAACACACTGGTCAAAAACACACTGGTCAAAAACACACTGGTCAGAAACACACTGGTTAGAAACAAAGTGGTCAGAAACACACTGGTCAGAAACACACTGGTCAGAAACACAGTGGTCAGAAACATAGTGGTCAGAAACACAGTGGTCTGAAACACACTGGTCAGAAACACAGTGGACAGAAACAGAGTGGTCAGAAACACAGTGGTCAGAAACACACTGGTCAGAAACACAGTGCTCAGAAACGCACTTGTCATAAACACACTGGTCAGAAACACACTGGTCAGAAACACAGTGGTCAGAAACACACTGTTCAGAAAATTAGTGCTCAGAATTACACTGGTCATAAATGCAGTGCTCAGAAACACACTGGTCGCAAACACAGTGGTCAGAAAAAAACTTGTCAGAAACACACCGGTCAGAAACACAATGGTCGGAAACACAGTGGTCAGAAACACAGCGGTCAGAAACACAGTGGTCAGAAACACAGTGGTCAGAAACACAGTGGTCAGAAACACAGTTGTCAGAAACACACTGGTCAGAAACACACTGGTCAGAAACACTGTGGTCAGAAACACACTGTTCAGAAACACAGTGGTCTGAAACACAGTGGTAAGAAAAACAGTGGTCATAAACACGGTGGTCAGAAACACACACGTCAGAAACACACAGGTCAGAAACACAGTGGTCAGAAACAAGTGGTGAGAAACACAGTGGTCAGAAACACAGTGGTTAGAAACACAGTGGTCAGAAATACAGTGGTCAGAAACACTGTGGTGAGAAACACAGTGGTCAAAAACACAGTTGTCAGAAACACAATGGTCAGACACACAGTGGTCAGAAACACGCTGGTCAGAAACACACTCGTCAGACACACAGTCGTCATAAACACAGTAGTCAGAAACATAGTGGTCAGAAACTAGTGGTCAGAAACACAGCAGTAAGAAACACAATGGTCAGCAACACAGTCGTCAGAAACACAGTTGTCAGAAACACACTGGTCAGAAACACAGTGGTCAGAAAAATAGTGGTCAGAAACACAGTGGTCTGAAACACAGATGTCAGAAACACACTGGTCAAAAACACACTGGTCAGAAACACACTGGTCAGAAACACACTGGTCAGAAACAAATTTGTTAGAAACACACTGGTCAGAAACACACTGGTCAGATACACAGTGGTCAGAAACATAGTGGTCAGAAACACACTGGTCAGAAACAAATTTGTTAGAAACACACTGGTCAGAAACACACTGGTCAGATACACAGTGGTCAGAAACATAGTGGTCAGAAACACAGTGGTCGGAAACACACTGGTCACAAACATAGTGGTCAGAACCAATGTGGTCAGAATCACACTGGTCAGAAATACAGTGGTCATAAACACAGTGGTCAGAAACACAGTGGTCAGAAATACAGGAGTAAGAAACACAATGGTCAGGCACACAGTCGTCATAAACACAGTGGTCAGAAACACACTGGTCAGAGACACAGTGGTCAGAAACATAGTGGTCAGAAACACAGTGGTCCGAAACACGGTGGTCAGAAACACAATGGTCAGAAGCATACTGGTCAGAAACACACAGGTCAGAAACACACTGGTCAGAAACACACTGGTCAGAAACAAAGTGGTCAGAAACACACTGGTCACAAACACACTGGTCAGAAACACAGTGGTCAGAAACATAGTGGTCAGAAACATAGTGGTCGGAAACACACTGGTCAGAAACACAGTGGTCAGAAACACAGTGGTCAGAAACACACTGGTCAGAAACACAGTGGTCGGAAACACACTTGTCAGGAACATTCTTGTCATAAACACACTGGTCAGAAACACACTGGTCAGAAACACAGTGGTCAGAAACACACTGTTCAGAAACTTAGTGCTCAGAATTACACTGGTCATAAACGTAGTGGTCAGAAACACACTGGTCACAAACACACTGGTCAGAAACACAGTGGTCAGAAATACACTGGTCAGAAACACACTGGTCAGAAACATAGTGGTCAGAAACACACTGGTCAGAAGCTCAGTGGTCACTGACACAGTGATCAGAAACACACTCGTCAGAAACACACTGGTCAGAAAGACAACAGTCAGAAACACAGTGGTCAGGAGCACAGTGGTCGGAAACACAATGGTCAGAAACACAGTGGTCAGAAACACAGTGGTCGGAAACACACTGGTCAGAAACAGAGTCGTCGGAAACACAGTTATCAGAAACACAGTGGTCAGAAATACACTGGTCAGAAACACACTGGTCAGAAACACACTGGTCAGAATCACAATGGTCAAAAACACAGTGGGAAGAAACACAGTAGTCATAAACACAGTGGTCAGAAACACATTGGTCATAAACACAGAGGTCAGAAACACACTAGTCAGAAACATATTGGTCAGAAACAAAATGGTCAGAAACACAGTGGTCAGAAACACACTGGTCAGAAACACAGTGGTCAGAAACACACTGGTCAGAAACACGGTGGTCGCAAACACACTTGTCAAAAACACAGTGGTCAGAAACACACTTGTCAGAAACACACTGGTCAGAAACACAGTGGACACAAACACACTGGTCAGAAACACACTGGTCAGAAACACAGTGGTCAGAAACAAAGTGGTTAGGAACACATTGTTCAGAAACACAGTGGTCAGAAACAAAGTGGTCAGAGACACACTGGTCAGAAACACACTGGTCAGAAACACAGTGGTCAGAAACAAAGTGGTTAGGAACACATTGTTCAGAAACACAGTGGTCAGAAACAAAGTGGTCAGAGACACACTGGTCAGAAACACAATGGTCAGAACACGCTGGTCAGAACCACACTGGTAAGAAACACAGTGGTCAGAAACACAGTGGTCAGCAACACACTGGTCAGAAACACAGTGGTGAGAAACACACTGGTCAGAAACCAGTGGTCAGAAACACATCGGTCAGAAAAACAGTGGTCAGAAGCACACTGGTCAGAAACACTGTGGTCAGAAACACAGTCGTCAAAACACAGTGGTCAGAAACACAGTGGTCAGAAAGAGAGTGGTCAGGAACACACTGGTCAGAAACACACTGGTCAGAAACACTCTGGTCTGAAACACACTGGTCAGAAACACAGTGGTCAGAAACACAGTCGTCAAAACACAGTGGTCAGAAACACAGTGGTCACAAACAGAGTGGTCAGAAACACAGTGGTCAGAAACATAGTGGTCACGAACACACTGGTCAGAGACACAGTGGTGAGAAATACAGTACTCAGAAGTACAGTGGTCAGAAACGCACTGGCCAGAAACACAGTCGTCAGAAACACAGTGCTCAGAAACACAGTGGACAGAAACACACTGGTTAGAAACATAGTGGTCACGAACACACTGGTCAGAGACACAGTGGTGAGAAATACAGTACTCAGAAGTACAGTGGTCAGAAACGCACTGGCCAGAAACACAGTCGTCAGAAACACAGTGCTCAGAAACACAGTGGACAGAAACACACTGGTTAGAAACATAGTGGTCACGAACACACTGGTCAGAGACACAGTGGTGAGAAATACAGTACTCAGAAGTACAGTGGTCAGAAACGCACTGGCCAGAAACACAGTCGTCAGAAACACAGTGCTCAGAAACACAGTGGACAGAAACACACTGGTTAGAAACATAGTGGTCACGAACACACTGGTCAGAGACACAGTGGTGAGAAATACAGTACTCAGAAGTACAGTGGTCAGAAACGCACTGGCCAGAAACACAGTCGTCAGAAACACAGTGCTCAGAAACACAGTGGACAGAAACACACTGGTTAGAAACATAGTGGTCACGAACACACTGGTCAGAGACACAGTGGTGAGAAATACAGTACTCAGAAGTACAGTGGTCAGAAACGCACTGGCCAGAAACACAGTCGTCAGAAACACAGTGCTCAGAAACACAGTGGACAGAAACACACTGGTTAGAAACATAGTGGTCACGAACACACTGGTCAGAGACACAGTGGTGAGAAATACAGTACTCAGAAGTACAGTGGTCAGAAACGCACTGGCCAGAAACACAGTCGTCAGAAACACAGTGCTCAGAAACACAGTGGACAGAAACACACTGGTTAGAAACATAGTGGTCACGAACACACTGGTCAGAGACACAGTGGTGAGAAATACAGTACTCAGAAGTACAGTGGTCAGAAACGCACTGGCCAGAAACACAGTCGTCAGAAACACAGTGCTCAGAAACACAGTGGACAGAAACACACTGGTTAGAAACATAGTGGTCACGAACACACTGGTCAGAGACACAGTGGTGAGAAATACAGTACTCAGAAGTACAGTGGTCAGAAACGCACTGGCCAGAAACACAGTCGTCAGAAACACAGTGCTCAGAAACACAGTGGACAGAAACACACTGGTTAGAAACATAGTGGTCACGAACACACTGGTCAGAGACACAGTGGTGAGAAATACAGTACTCAGAAGTACAGTGGTCAGAAACGCACTGGCCAGAAACACAGTCGTCAGAAACACAGTGCTCAGAAACACAGTGGACAGAAACACACTGGTTAGAAACATAGTGGTCACGAACACACTGGTCAGAGACACAGTGGTGAGAAATACAGTACTCAGAAGTACAGTGGTCAGAAACGCACTGGCCAGAAACACAGTCGTCAGAAACACAGTGCTCAGAAACACAGTGGACAGAAACACACTGGTTAGAAACATAGTGGTCACGAACACACTGGTCAGAGACACAGTGGTGAGAAATACAGTACTCAGAAGTACAGTGGTCAGAAACGCACTGGCCAGAAACACAGTCGTCAGAAACACAGTGCTCAGAAACACAGTGGACAGAAACACACTGGTTAGAAACATAGTGGTCACGAACACACTGGTCAGAGACACAGTGGTGAGAAATACAGTACTCAGAAGTACAGTGGTCAGAAACGCACTGGCCAGAAACACAGTCGTCAGAAACACAGTGCTCAGAAACACAGTGGACAGAAACACACTGGTTAGAAACATAGTGGTCACGAACACACTGGTCAGAGACACAGTGGTGAGAAATACAGTACTCAGAAGTACAGTGGTCAGAAACGCACTGGCCAGAAACACAGTCGTCAGAAACACAGTGCTCAGAAACACAGTGGACAGAAACACACTGGTTAGAAACATAGTGGTCACGAACACACTGGTCAGAGACACAGTGGTGAGAAATACAGTACTCAGAAGTACAGTGGTCAGAAACGCACTGGCCAGAAACACAGTCGTCAGAAACACAGTGCTCAGAAACACAGTGGACAGAAACACACTGGTTAGAAACATAGTGGTCACGAACACACTGGTCAGAGACACAGTGGTGAGAAATACAGTACTCAGAAGTACAGTGGTCAGAAACGCACTGGCCAGAAACACAGTCGTCAGAAACACAGTGCTCAGAAACACAGTGGACAGAAACACACTGGTTAGAAACATAGTGGTCACGAACACACTGGTCAGAGACACAGTGGTGAGAAATACAGTACTCAGAAGTACAGTGGTCAGAAACGCACTGGCCAGAAACACAGTCGTCAGAAACACAGTGCTCAGAAACACAGTGGACAGAAACACACTGGTTAGAAACATAGTGGTCACGAACACACTGGTCAGAGACACAGTGGTGAGAAATACAGTACTCAGAAGTACAGTGGTCAGAAACGCACTGGCCAGAAACACAGTCGTCAGAAACACAGTGCTCAGAAACACAGTGGACAGAAACACACTGGTTAGAAACATAGTGGTCACGAACACACTGGTCAGAGACACAGTGGTGAGAAATACAGTACTCAGAAGTACAGTGGTCAGAAACGCACTGGCCAGAAACACAGTCGTCAGAAACACAGTGCTCAGAAACACAGTGGACAGAAACACACTGGTTAGAAACATAGTGGTCACGAACACACTGGTCAGAGACACAGTGGTGAGAAATACAGTACTCAGAAGTACAGTGGTCAGAAACGCACTGGCCAGAAACACAGTCGTCAGAAACACAGTGCTCAGAAACACAGTGGACAGAAACACACTGGTTAGAAACATAGTGGTCACGAACACACTGGTCAGAGACACAGTGGTGAGAAATACAGTACTCAGAAGTACAGTGGTCAGAAACGCACTGGCCAGAAACACAGTCGTCAGAAACACAGTGCTCAGAAACACAGTGGACAGAAACACACTGGTTAGAAACATAGTGGTCACGAACACACTGGTCAGAGACACAGTGGTGAGAAATACAGTACTCAGAAGTACAGTGGTCAGAAACGCACTGGCCAGAAACACAGTCGTCAGAAACACAGTGCTCAGAAACACAGTGGACAGAAACACACTGGTTAGAAACATAGTGGTCACGAACACACTGGTCAGAGACACAGTGGTGAGAAATACAGTACTCAGAAGTACAGTGGTCAGAAACGCACTGGCCAGAAACACAGTCGTCAGAAACACAGTGCTCAGAAACACAGTGGACAGAAACACACTGGTTAGAAACATAGTGGTCACGAACACACTGGTCAGAGACACAGTGGTGAGAAATACAGTACTCAGAAGTACAGTGGTCAGAAACGCACTGGCCAGAAACACAGTCGTCAGAAACACAGTGCTCAGAAACACAGTGGACAGAAACACACTGGTTAGAAACATAGTGGTCACGAACACACTGGTCAGAGACACAGTGGTGAGAAATACAGTACTCAGAAGTACAGTGGTCAGAAACGCACTGGCCAGAAACACAGTCGTCAGAAACACAGTGCTCAGAAACACAGTGGACAGAAACACACTGGTTAGAAACATAGTGGTCACGAACACACTGGTCAGAGACACAGTGGTGAGAAATACAGTACTCAGAAGTACAGTGGTCAGAAACGCACTGGCCAGAAACACAGTCGTCAGAAACACAGTGCTCAGAAACACAGTGGACAGAAACACACTGGTTAGAAACATAGTGGTCACGAACACACTGGTCAGAGACACAGTGGTGAGAAATACAGTACTCAGAAGTACAGTGGTCAGAAACGCACTGGCCAGAAACACAGTCGTCAGAAACACAGTGCTCAGAAACACAGTGGACAGAAACACACTGGTTAGAAACATAGTGGTCACGAACACACTGGTCAGAGACACAGTGGTGAGAAATACAGTACTCAGAAGTACAGTGGTCAGAAACGCACTGGCCAGAAACACAGTCGTCAGAAACACAGTGCTCAGAAACACAGTGGACAGAAACACACTGGTTAGAAACATAGTGGTCACGAACACACTGGTCAGAGACACAGTGGTGAGAAATACAGTACTCAGAAGTACAGTGGTCAGAAACGCACTGGCCAGAAACACAGTGGTCCGAAGCACAGTGGTCAGAAAGACACTGGTCAGAAACCAGTGGTCAGAAACACAGAGGTCAGAAACACAGTGCTCAGAAACACACTGGTCAGAAACACAGTGGTCAGAAGCACACTAGTCATAAACACATTTGTCACAAACACACTGGTCAGAAACATACAGTTCAGAAACACAGTGGTGAGAAACATAGTGGTTAGAAACACACTGGTCAGAAGCACAGGGATCCGAAACGCAGTGGCCAGAAACACAGTCGTCAGAAACACACTGGTCAGAAAAACAGTGGTCAGAAACACAGTGGTCAGAAACACAATGGTCAGAAACACGATGGTCAGAAACACTGTGGTCAGAAACACAGTGGTTAGAAACACACTGGTCAGAAACACACTAGTCAGAAACACACTGGTCAGAAACACAGTGGTCAGAAACACAGTGGTCAGAAACACAGTGGTAAAAAACACATTGGTCAGAAGCACAGGGATCCGAACACAGTGGTCAGAAACACAGTTGTCAGAAACACACTGGTCAGAAACACAGTGGTCAGAAACACACTAGTCAGAAACACAGTCATGAGAAACACAGTGGTCAGAAACACACTGGTCAGAAACACACTGGTCAGAAACACACTGGTCAGAAACACACTGGTCAGAACCACATTGGTCAGAAACGCAGTGGTCAGAAATACAGTGGTCAGAAACACATT
>SZWC01007759.1:92630-122728 GCA_023375785.1 Penium margaritaceum | reverse complement strand
ATATATCTATATCTATATCTATATCTATATCTACATCTATATCTATATCTATATCTATATCTATATCTATATCTATATCTACATCTACATTTACATCTATATCTATATCCACATCTATTTCTATATCTCTATCTATATCTATATGTACATCTACATTCACATCTATATCTATATCTATATCTCTATCTATATCTATTTCTATATCTATATCTATATATATATATATATTTCTATATCTATGTGTATAACTATATCTGCATCTATATCTATATGTAAACCTATATCTATATCTACATCTGTATGCATATCTACATCTATATCTATATCTATATCTGTATCTATATCTATATCCATATCTATATCTATATCTATATCTATGTCTATACCCATATGTTTATCTGTACCTATTTATATCTAAATATTTATCTAGACCAATATTGATGTGTATACATATGTATATATCTATCTAAATAGTATGTTAAGTCTATGTCTATGGCCTTGTCCATGTTTGTTTCTATGTCCATGTCTATTTCTACAACTATGTAAATCTCAGTTTATATTCATGTCCGAATGTTTTTATGATCATTAATTGGTGCACCTCGAATCTCAAAAACATGGATTTTCACAGTCAATTAGCTGCAATCTCGCCTCGCGCATCATTTGTATCTTTTTAAAATCATCAAAGTGCTACTGTGGAAACCTAATTTCTTCTCTTATTTGCATCGTGTTTGTGATGTGCAGACACCCCTGTTTGGCGGAAAGCACATCTCCCATTCTGTTTGGCTGGAAGCACATCTCCCATTCTGTTTGGTTCTCCCAAAATAGAAACCTTTCGTCAAGTTGGTTTCGTGTTCTCGCTCCACATATTTCACCTTTGATGTAGCTCTCCGGCTCACTCTTTCCGCATTGATTTCGCACGTGTGCTCGATCCGTGAGCAGATCGGGCCCCAAGTCATTTTAAAGAAAAAACATGTAGGTGAAACCGCTGTGTAAGCGTCGTCGAGGGACCGGTCGGCGTTCGACCGATCCCTCGACGAAATCTGAGGGAAGGGGGATAGCACGTTGTTCGAACTAGCCGTCTATGTTGACGGCCGCCGGCATTTCAGCCGGTCACGCGCGGACCTGGCTTTTGAAAGCGAACCAGCCTCACGCCGTATGGTGACGGTGGCCCGAACCGTCGTCGTCGCGTGGTGATCGCAAACCGAACCCGCGACGACGCCCCGGCGTTGCAAACGTCGGAGCGTCGTCGAGTTGCAACATACTGACCTCACGTCACCTCCACTGTGACAAGTTCGAGGCACGGCGACGCAACCGTTCCGGTGGCCTCATTTCATGTATGGGAATGCCATGTCTGCCTGCCCACGTCACTGGTCGCAGGGCCGTTTCCTCTGCTGTACGAAACCTGCTGCTGCTGCTGCTGCTGCTGCTGCTGCTGCTGCTGCTGCTGCTGCTGCTGCTGCTGCTGCTGCTGCTGCTGCTGCTGCTGCTGCTGCTGCTGGTCCTGCTGCTGTTGCTGCTGCTGCTGTGCGACATGAGGCGGACGTCCGGTCTTTTTCATCTGGGGCCCGTCTTTCGAGGAAATTGAGCTTTCGCGGAGCCCGTGCGAACGGGCCCCTGCTGCGAAGTACTCAGCCTGCTTCGCAAGTCTCGCTGACGAGGGAGGGAATAGGTCATTTTATTCGTTTGGCCATGTTTTGTGATCCCCTTCGAAAACTAGCCGCGGCTCGGTGCCGGCATCCATACTGGCCATAGTTGGTTGCTCCCTTACAGATCTGGCCATTTTCGATGCGGCTTGGAGATCGTCTTTCAGATTTAGCCACGATTCGCTGCGCAGAGAGATGCTTTAACGAATTTGGCCATAGTGACGGCCGGCGTGGATAATGTGGCCGGCCGTGGATGTCTTTACAGTAATGGCCAGTTATGGGTGTACGGAAGCGATGAAAATCGTACAAGGTACTACCGACGAATAGGCAGAAATACGGGCATGCGAAGATAGTACGTTAACATCACGGTAGCTAGTCCTTTGCGACGCCTTCTGTCGAACACAGACCGCCAATTTCAATGAAGAAACTGTCACGAGACACTTTGACGAACCTCAGCAATATGGGAAGGATATAATGACCTTGGTTCAAGGGAGAATGAAGGAAAAGGAAATGTAAGCCATCTAATTGCAAATATATGTAAATAAAAACTCTCATTTCATTTATTATAGCTGTAAAAACAATAAAACGCTGACGTCCAAATCACAAAGTTACATGAGTATGTCTGAGTCCTTGAGAGAATGACATGACTTACCTGAAGCTAGTGGAAGCTATCACGCAAGAGCCTAATTCAAATATAATTATTTCCTAAATTAATTTTTATTGAGGGAGAGAATTTTCGAGGCCACATAATATATTCGTTAGAATTGCCCGTCTTTCTTAGCGAATGGGTGAGTATATCCATGAAGTCCGAACACGAGTCACACAAAATTAGTGACGAGACATGGAATGAAAGCCTTAAGGAAAATTACTCTAGCATGTGTAGCATCATCAGGCAGTACAATGTGGCACACCATGCCAAACATGTTTTTGAGTGCCCAAGTTTCCACAAGCGAGAACGTACCAGTGGACACAAATGAAACCATTTCACAATTGAACAATTTTTTGCAAATTTGAACAACCCTTGAACATTTTACCAGCTTACATAAAAGGTGTACGTCTTCCGCAAAAGCAATGCACAAGTGTGAGAGTTCCCACAACCGAGAAACCTCCATGAAGTACACATGTACAAATTTGCTCAAACCATTGTGTGATACTGTTATGACTGAAGATGCACAACGTATACAAGCAGTATTTGGACCATGATAGCACCTCCCACTTCCAAAGGTATACAAAAGTGTGAGAGTTTGCACAACCGAGAGAACTCCACGACTTACATAAGTACAAAATTTCTCAAACCATTGTGCGATACTGTTATGAATGAAGATGCACAACCTATACTAGCAGTCTTTGGAACATCAAAGCAGCTCCCACTTCCAAAGCTATATACAAGTGTGAGAATTCCCACAACCGAGAAAATTCCATGAGCTACATATGTACAAATTGTCTCAAACCGTTGTGCGATACTGTAATGAATGAAGATGCACAACCTACACTAGCAGTCTTTGGAACATCAAAGCAGCTCCCACTTCCAAAGAGAATGAAATTTGGGTACTCATTTTGAATTCATGAAGAAAAGAGTATTGGATACTAATCTGAAAACAGAAGAACGTGCTTTTCTGTACAGCCTTACATGCCATGGGGCAGGGCAGTGCAATCACGTGCAACATGTCCTCGCATGTTGCAGTTACTGAAAAGACGGTTACGCATATAGTGTTGGCGATGCTGAATGCGGGATGTGCGAGGACGACCTGCTGACAGCTGACGAGGCGGTGCTCCAAATGCTTGGTTGAGTGACAAGTTCCGATAGATCACATTCGGGAGGCCACTGCCATAGAACTGCTGCCACGACCCTCTGCGATACGCATCATGGCAGTGCGCCACTCGAGGTGCGTTCGTCACACGGATGAGTGTCATTCCATGCACGCATGGGAGTGCAAAGTCTTGAAATACAAGACAAGTACAGGTTTTGGCAGTGAGGTTCACGAGCCGAGGCAATCCGTTCTCCATGCGGGCTGCCACAAGTGCCTCAACGTCTGTGGATGGGGTCGCATCGTAGCGAAATGAGTCGTTGAATAGTGTGTTCAACGTCTTGGAGATGGCTGGTGTAAGAACACCAGTGTGCTGACGGGATTCGCGACCCCGCTTGTAGAAGACAGCCTGCACGTACTCGTAGACAGCAACAAAGCAGTGGAATGGAGGGAGACTGCGCACCCCAACAATGCTGCCATTGAAGCTTTCGATCGAGTTGGATGTCATCATGCCGTAGCGCGGGACCGGGAAGTGCAAGTTGGACCAGCACGCGGAGTTAATTCCTTCTCCGCCACTATCATCCCCGAGCAAGTAGTTCGCAGCGAGCGATTCAGTTGCACGCAGCTCCTCCACCGCCTCATTCCAAACCCCCTCGTCGCGCGTGCGCGCAAGACGCAAAAAGATTTGCTCGGCACTGCGGCTGAAGTTGTCGCGTATGTTACGTGCGAGGTGCCAACAGCAGTAGCCGTGAACCACACGCGGGAAATGCTTCAGAACCCCCTGCACTCACCGTGTACAGTCAAGAAACCATGACATGGTCATTGCATGAATCCATGAAAGAATAGGTCTAGTAGCAGGTCCATAGCTCAATGTTACTCACATCAAGGATGCCTGCATGCCGGTCGGACATGATGACGCCACCGGGCTCACCCAAAAGTGGGTAGGCCCTTGCCAAAAGCTCGAGGAACCAGTCCCACTGGGCCAGGTTCTCCTTCGGAACCACCGCCATGGCCATTGGGACCACTTTATTATTACCATCCAGTGTAGTAGTGATGAGGAGGACGTGCCCGTAGCTGCTTTTCATGAATGTGCCATCAACGCACATGACTGGGCGGCCGTAGGTGAAAGCACGCCGACATGCGCCCGGGGCAAGGAATGCGCGAGCGAAGTGTTCTAGTCCGTCATGTTCACACGACGCATGGGTATCGGGATCCTTGCGCTGGACCTGGTTTGATGGCAATGGCCTTGTGTCAATGGGAATGGGAATTGTGTCAGGGGCAAGCCGTAAGTAAATGTGAGTAAAACATGAAAACATACCTCCGAGCAGAAAGTTGGAAATCGCTTCCATGAGTCCTTAATCGGGCCGAGAAGCTCACTTTGCACATCCGCACGAGCACGCCACACCGTGCGCCTTGAATCTGCGGCTGGAGGAGCGGACGATGGCTACACGGGTGCCACGTTTGTGGGCGTAGCGGTATAGTGCAAGTTTGAGGGCATGCACATCTGCAAACTTGTCACCCTTTTTGAATGTCGTGGGAGCAGCACGAGCACGGAGTATGGCACCGTCAGCTCTTGGAGGCACCGGAGCGTCCACGGGGTTATGTTCTTGGGTCAATCCTCCGTTTGGACTTGTGCATGGCAAAGCCTCAGTAGGTAAAAATTTTCCAAACCAGGGTAAAAGAAAGTGGATATTCAGAGAGACAGCAGGCAGCTATATGTGTAGGAGGTAGAAGTAGGGACAAACAAGTGACAGTTCTCACAAGGGAAGATTGTATGACAATGTACATGGGATGGGGATTGGGCCGGGGATCATTAATAGGGGTAGGGTGTAGGGATAGGGGCAGGGAGAAGGGATAAGGGAAGAGGGTTAACGGATAGAGGGAGGTGGTAAGAATAGGGAGAGGCGAAGGGGGTAAAGACAGGGGTAGGGGGTATGGAGAGGGATGGGAAGTAGGTACAACGGAAGGGAGTTTGCACACGGGTACGTGGTATAGGGGGATGGGTAAAGGGGTACGGATATGCACAGGGGTTAGGTGGTAGGGAATTGGGGAGGGCATACAAATGGAGACAGAGGGTAGGGACAGGGGTTGGGTAGGAATACTAACCTTCTTCCTCCGTAAGTGGTGTCACGTCAGGAGAGTTGGTCTCCGGATACTCTTGTGTCACGTTGCCAAGGTTGTCGTCTTGTTGAACATCATCTTGCAGGTCCTCAATATCTTCCGGGGGGTCCTCGCCGTCAGTATCATCAGCTGCGTAGGATCCAGGAGTGACCCTAGGACGGTAGGTGTACATGGCGGCGTCGGAGTCATCGGTATCCATGGCGGCAATTGTATATCACGTTCGCAGACGCTTGCAAACAAATCTTTGCACTAGAATGAAGTCTCCTAAGCGAACTTATAGAACTGAGCGCAAGCAGGCAGCAGGACAGGCTTGTATTGCTGATGGGAATGACAAAACAAATTAAAAAAAAGAAGTTTCCAGAGGAACATTGAAGCGCCCTCCTACACCATGGCTGCCGCCCTTGGGGAAGGCAGGGGTGTGCGCCCTTGTGCTAAGGAAGGGCGGACGCCAAGGCTCGCGTTGCGCAAAAGAAGGTGCAAAGCCTTCTTTGCACGAGGCGCGCAAGGATGCCCTTGGCAGTCGCGGCGTGGTGCAACAGACAAGGGCGCGTCCCTAGGGGTGCGCTAAGAGAGGTCACGCGCACAAAAGAGGGCGCGCGCCCTGCCCTGTGGGTGCCGCTGATTTGGCGCGCTACGCTGGCGCAGTCCAAAAAGCGCGCCCCGCGAGACAGAATCGCGCGGTGCGCGATCCTGTTCCGCGGGGCGCTTCTTGGGCATACTCCAGCGCGCCCAGTTTAAGCGTCGATTGACGCAAAACACCAAAGCATGGTGTTATCCATGCACGCATGGCGGCACATGGCGGGGTGGTGTTCGCAGCAGCATTTAGGGCGTGCCACAGGTTCGAGCCGCGAATCTGTGGCACTCCCTAATTCTTTGAGTCGCGCAGGACTCAACTAACCGTGGTCGCGTACGACCACGGTTGCGAGTGCACGCAGCCCAGCCACGCGTCACACCATGTAGGCTAGCGGAGGGGCCTCTCCTTCCAAGAGGGAGGGAGCGTTCTTCAGCTACGCTTCCTCCAGCCACGCGTCGAACCTGGACAGAGGGCGCAGCGGATCCTCTCAACGCGATGCGAGGCACAATCTGCCGCAACAACACTGGCCCCAAGTTAGAGACACCCCCAAAAAAGTTGGCTAAGCTTGTAAAGTCATACATAAAATGTGTACGGAAATTAAAGCACAGGTTTTACCTAAGAGCCAGCTGGAAGCTTCCTCACTCTTTACGACGCGCATCAGAAGGTGCCGGCCGACAGACAAGACGTTATGGCCAAATCAGTTAGGGTTCGCTGACGGCAACTACATATTGGCCAAAACAGTAAGGACAACGTCGAATCGCACATTTTTTGGCCAAATCTGTAAGGGAGCAACCAACTATGGCCAGTATGGATGCCGGCACCGAGCCGCGGCTAGTTTTTGAAGGGGATCACAAAACATGGCCAAACGAATAAAATGACCGAGGGAATAGGCGTGCGCCTGATCCAAATTGCACGAACACAAACTGGACATGAACCAGCCGAGGAAGGCTCAATGGTCATTTTTTCTGAAGACGCCAGGAGTGCATCAATTCATACAAACGTGATCGCGAACCCGGGGAATCTTTATTTGATCACAAAACATATTACTCTTTCATCAGAAAACCCTTTTCTTTTAGAGTAATAATATAATAAATAATGTCATTAGTTAAAGCATGAAGTGTATCTATGGCAAGCACATGCATGTTAGATGCACCTTTTCATCAAAAGAAGAATTAAACTACACAGAGACCCTTTATCAATTTTTTTAAATATTATTGCATGAATTCACTTTCATTAAATATCATAATGATACAACTTATTTGAAGGCTTGAACCATACTATGAAATCGAAGCACTTCAATCCCAATCTTCCTTCAACATTAAGAAGCTTACCTCAATGTCCATGTGCCAATACTTTAGGAGACATGGTAAGTTCAAAATACTTCCATTCTTCTTGTCTTAATGTCGTTCAATGTCCCTACAAGCATGTGTTCCTTCCACAAACGAAAAGGGGTTACATGTAAGAGGAATCATGTACAAATCACAAATATAGAACCGGGATAAAAAATATCAAAGGCATGCAGGTTCCTCCATTGCGCCTTGCCTGTGATGAGACTTGTCACGTGATGTCGCCTGCGGATGTGTATGCATTAAGATGTGTGAGGATCGTCGACCTAGTACGCTTGTGATAATTACAAAATGGAGATTGAGGGAGCAGGAGGGGGAGTTTAGAGTCAGAAAATGAGTATGAGACATTGGGATGAGGTGTGTGAAGTAAGGGGAGAGATGTGTAGACTTGTACAGACACTTAAAGATTGAGGTAAGCTTCTTAATGTGGAAGGAACACTTGGAATTGAATTGCTTCAATTTCAATGATTAGTTCAAGCCTTCGATTAATTATAGCATGATGATTTCGTATGAAGGTCAATTCGTGTGAAAATAATCAAAATAATAGATAATGGGACTCGTTATGGTTTTGTTATTGTTTCCGATGAAAACGGTGCATCTAACATACATGTGCTTGCCGTGGACACTCTTCTTGCATGAAATGATGAGATTATTTATTATATTTTACTCTACTTGTAAGGATATACGATGAAATATCAATAAATTTTGTGATCAAGTCCAGATTCCTCAGGTTTTCAATTGTGTTTGTATGAATTGATGCACTCCTGCCGTCTTAAAGAAAAACCATTCAGCCTTCCTCGGCCGGTTCATGTCCAGTTCGTGTTCGTGCAATTTGGATCAGGCGCACGCCCATTCCCTCCCTCGTCAGCGAGACTTGCGAAGCAGGCTGAGTACTTCACAGCAGGGGCCAGTTCGCACGGGAGCGGATCTGTAAAAACACAAGTTGCTGTAGGAACACGGCGCGCGGACTCCGCGCAAGCACAATTTCTTCGAAAGACGGATCCCATGCGGTGTTCCGCAACATTTTTTTTTGTAGTGAGCGGCATCGAATCTCTTCCACAACAAAAAATTATTGTTGTAGGCACTACCCAGAAAAAATGTACCTACGCGCTAATAAGGCGAGCGGCAGCACCAGAACCGGAAGCCCACGAGAACTTGACAAACAAATTGTGAAGCACTGATGTCCCACCGGGATTTGAGCCCGGATCCCTCGGCCAGCGGAGCAGTAAGTCGACAGCGACGCGAGTTCGCGAGGCGGTTGACTTATTACAGGGCCTCGCGGAGGGTCGCCATGCGACTCTCCGCGACGCCCTCTGGTCGATAAATGTATCCATACAATTCTGGTTTCGCTACCGATCCTGACATTTTGTATCGAAAAACTGTCGTGGAGGTCGGCGGGACACCCTCCACGACAATATACCTCCTTGAAACACGCACGATGCAAATGTAGTCTGCCGAACCATAAATCTGTCAGTCCCTTACCAGCCACGTCATTGGCGCTCACTACAAGATAAAAAAAAAAAACGTTGCGGAACACCGCACCAGATGAAGAAGACCGGACGGACGTCTGTCAAGATGAAGGGTGCGCTCCGGGTGACCAGCTTCAACGCGAATCGGAAACGCCCGCTCGTGTACCGGATATTTTTTTAGGGGTGGTTTTGTGTGACGGATTAGCCGACACGGTTTTAGTCGTGCGATGCCGCGACGTTCACTTTAGTTCTTGATTAAGTAGCGTTCCACGTTAATTACTTGAACCACCAGTACGGATTTGCGTTCTTGTTAGACGGGTTGACCGCAATCAGAATCACGCACGTCGGTGAGATTCGCTAAGATCCTCCATGCAACGCCGCCTGTCTATCGGTATTCTTGTGAGACGGTCAGAGGGTGCATAAATGTCGAAGATCGGTTCCCGCCTTCCACATGTCCAAAAATATCTGTAGGACAGAGGATCTTGTCCGTAGAAACTGTACCAATTCGATGTACACAAACAGTTGCGTCACTGGGCAAAACATGGAAGGATAGTGGACTTATCTGTCAAATGCATCGCAAATCTATGTTTTGGAAACTCTTGTTAGTTTATCGTAAAATTCTCTCTTGCATCCCTCCTTTAATAGCACTTTTCATTACCAAATGGAGGAAGTCAGGTTTCACGCTTGGTAGATGAGTGCAAACGTCGCGCACATTTTTGTCAGTAAGAAGGTGAGAAATGCATATTTGTTAGTCGACGGCATCAAGTGAAAATTCCTCGAGTCGCAGGTATCCCGTGAAATCAACTCAATGTGTAACCATTTCACAAACGAATTTGGATGGTCAGACACCTTACGATGAACACAACTAGACTGACCAAATTGTTGAGCGCTCCGGGTCAAGTAAGGCGGCGCAGCATTTCCCCGTTTTTGGAGACAGGATGAAGCTACATAACGAGGAAGCACGTCAGCACCCACGTGATGGTCAAAGTCACGTCGGTGCTGAGAAAACATTCTGTTCATTTTGTGCGCGTTTCGAAACCGGGCATTATAGTTGATACATCCGCGCAAGCGTCAACATAAGCCTGCGATATCAGTGATTTAAATATTGATCACACCATATATAGCAAGTTTAAAAAACATCATATCCATTTTCATGGCAAGGGGGGTGAAGTGTCACCCCCCTCGCTTCGCTCCTCCCCCCTCCACCTGTTACACCGAACGGAGCGTGGATGGTGAACAGGTACAAGTTCCGAGGCAAACAGAGTTCAGAGTTTGGGACACTTGAGTAATTTGTAATTAGCAGTAAGTGTACTTCGATGACAAGTGTCAGAATGACAGAACACATATATACAAGTGTTGAGTTACAAATGAGACGTAGTTAGGGTCATTGGGTTGGATGTCGAGCGACGCGTGCAGAGGCGCGTCGTGAGTGGTTGGATTCAAGAAGCTCTAGGGAGAAGTTGGGGGGGCTTTGAGGATCGACGACGAAGATGCGCGATGTATCTTCATAAATCCATATATGTCTCCATGCATCGAGAAATCGACCAAAAGGTCGTGATACTTCTGTCATCGATTCCGGAAAGTGGTCGAAGCTGTTAGAAGATTCGGAAAGGTACACTGGAGGGCGAGGGCAGCTGGCCGAACTGCCCTCGACTATCGGAGCAAAAATTGAGGTCTCGTTGTGCGATGGGCTACCGGTGTAATAACAGAAATACCCACGCGGACAGATTAGGGACTCGTGTACGTCTAGTATGTAACAATTCCCCTCCTTTTAGCACTGACGTCTTGGCACGCGTACAGATGTGGCCCGGTGACGGCGGTAATATCAGTCGATGAAGTGATCGACATCTCGGAGGGTGTTGAAGGATTCCCAGCTGTTATGCGCGGCGTCATAGTTGTGCCACTTGACAAGATACTCTATCGTTCTGCCACGTCGTCGATGGCCAAGGATGTCCTCGATGATGTATTCGGTGTCCTCGTCCACTTGAACAGGAGGAGGGAGAGATACATCCTTGTCGGGGAAGTTCTCTCCGGGGTCTGGGTAGTTCTTGAGTCTGCTGATGTGGAAGACCGAATGAACTTGCACGGTGTCGAAGAGTTTGAGTCGTGCGACCACAGGGGTTTGCATGCGCTCAATCTCAAACGGTCCCAACTATCGGGGTTTGAGCTTCAAATAGTCAGCTCCTCGGAGTTTGATATTGGCTCAGCTCAGGAGAACTTAAAAAACAGCAACAAACACATCATCGCTGCGATGTTGGTCAGATGCTCGTTTCATTGCCACTTGTGTCTTGCGAGTGTCTGTCGTGTTTCATCCTAGATGGTGGAGTAATCGTGGCGTTGGACGTCAACCGCGGGAACGTTGCTCTGGCTGTGTAGTCCAGCTGGTGTGGCGGGAAGGTTACCATACACCACTTTCAATGGTGTTTTACCCATTGCGGTGGAGATCGCCTAGTTATATGCAATTTCGGCGGTCGGGAGTTTTTGTGCCTAATCCGTCCCATGGGATTCACACAATGTTCAGAGAAGCTGTTCGAGCATTTGATTGGTCCGCTCTATCTGTCCGTCAGTTTGAAGGTGGAACGCGGTAGAAAGCTGGATCTGACTGACATAGCGAGTCATCAGTTCGTGCCAAAAACGGCTGGAAAATCGACCTTCTCTGTCGCTCATGATGGTACTTGGCACACTGTGTAGCCGAACGATGTTGTTTAGAAACTGTCACGCTGTTCCTTTGGCGGTGACGGTGGTCGTCGTCGGAATAAAATGGGACATTTTGGAAAACCTGTCGACAACTACGAGGATTGCGTCATATCCCTCGGGTGTGACTGGTTATCCGGTGATGAAGTCCATGGAGATGTCAGTCCACAATTCCGTCAGAATGGGGAGCGGCTACAGAAGTCCGGGTGGCCGTGTGCGACGAGAGTTTTGTCACTGACACGTGTCACAGGATTTGCAGAAGTTGGCGACTTCTTCGGTCATCTTGTCCCACCAGTAGTGTTTTGCCAGCTTCTTCAGCGTCTTGTCTTCTCTGAAGTGCCCACCTGGACCTGTGTTGTGGCACTCCTCAAGTAGCATACGGCGGAGTGCATCGTTTGGAGGAACGACCACCTGGCGAGTGAATCGCCGCCACCATTAGGGTGCGTCGTACCAGAACTTGGTTTTGTCGTATCCGCCATGCTGTTCATAGCCTCGTGGAAAAAACTGCTCGAGATACGGATCTCGCTGCAGCTGTAGTGTTGCTGTCTCAGCCATCACATCTCGTCATCAGCTGAGAGCGTTGGCTGGATTGGTTTTACTTGGTCGGTACTCAATATTGTAGTCAAACCCGGATTCAAGGAACTCCATACATCAGGTTTGACGTCGACTGAGGTTGGATTGTGTCTTCAAATATTTCAGCGCATGGTGGTCGGTGCGTACGATGTATCGGCGGCATTCGAGATAGCACCACCATGTCTTAAATGCATGTACGACCGCCAGCATCTCCTTCTGATGTACGACGTTGTTGAGTTCTGGTACCCGCAGCTTTCTGGACATACATGTCACCGGTTGTTCGTCGTTGCCATGGTCTTACAGAAGGACTGCGCCGATGGCTCGATCTGAGGCGTCCGTAGTCATGCTGTAGTCGACCGTTAGATCGGTTAATTGTAGGGCTGGCGTCGATGTCAGAGCGTACCGCAAAGCGGTGAATGCTTCTTGTTCGCTGTCTCCCCATCTCCACTCATTTTCCTTTCGAGTGAGATCAGAGAGAGGCACTCACACTCGGGCATAATCCCGTACGAAGCCCCGGTAGTAATTGTAGAAGCCGAGGAAGACTTGAACGTGTCGAATGTTGGCTGGTGTCGGCCAATCAGTGACTGTTGCCACTTTTTTCGGATCCATGGTGATCCGTCTGCCGTTGATGATGTGGCCCAAAACCTCCATCAAACGTACACCAACGTTACACTTTGAGAGTTTTCTGAAAAACTTCTCTCTTTGTAAAAATTCTAGAACTTTTCAAAGATGTCCATCCTTCTCCTCCGGGGTGCGGCTGTACACCAGGATGTCGTCGAGATATACTAACAACAAAATGGTTGAGGTATGGGTGGAAAATGTTGCTCATTACCGCCATGAACGTTCATGGCGGAGCATTCGTGAGTCCGAACAGCATGACACTGAACTTGAAATGCCCATAGCGCGTTCAGAATGTCGTTTATCCGATGTTGGTGTCTGCCACACGGATCTGATGATAACCGCTGTGTAGGTCGATTTTGGTGAAAATTTGTGCTCCACGGAGTTGGTCAAAATTTTTGTCAGCTCGGGGGAGAGGGTAGCGGTTCTTCATGGTAGCATTGTTCATCGCCCGACAGTCCACGCACATCCACATTTCACCCGTTTTCTTTTTCACAAACAGGATAGGTGCAGCGTAGGGTGACGTGGATGGACAGATGAACCCCTGACCGAGCATCTCGTCGAGCTGCTTTTTCAACCCGGTCAGTTCGTGGTCGCTCATCTGACAGGCCCCTCAAACGGTGGGTCGGCTGCCTGGTTTTAGCTCAATGCGATGGTCGATGCCGCGTTGAGGTGGTAGGCTTCTTCGGTTCGTTGGGAAAAACGTCCGCAAACTCATGGATGAGTGATGCAAACCCGCCGGGTACCATCAAGAACTTGGTTGATACCGATGAGGCCGATGAGGCAGATGAGGTTGATGAGGCTGATGAGGCCGATGAGTCAGCTATTGCCAGTTCTGCTTCCTCCATTGGCTCGAGGTGCACGAGCCGCGCACAAGCTCCTTGTCGCATGTAGTGTTTGGCCACGTTGAGCAGTAACAGATATATAGGTTGTCGCTTTTCGGCTATCGCGTCTTCCTCTGCTGCTTCCACTTTTGTTGCCTACACTGTCATCTTCCGCCCCACGCGCGGAAGGTGTTGCTTGACGCTGTTGGTTTTCACGTAGACATCGCCACTGTTCCAGTCAACCTACGGATTGTGCTGGTACAGGAAGTCAAGTCTCAGAATGATATTGTGATCACTCATTGGACGTGTTCTCCAGACTGTTACATCTCGCAGATCCCCCACTTGTAGTCGTAGTGGTTCTTGGAGTTTTCGTATCTGTAGTCTCCCGTCGTCGGTTTGTCCTTTAAACACCCCTGCTTCAGTTTGAAAATGCAGCTTACAAACCATGTCATTGCTTACAAAACTGTGAGAAGCTCCTCCATCCAATAGTGCCTGCATCATTCTGCGACTTTTGCAACCTTTGCGACTTTTGCGAACTTTTGCGACTTTTGCATTTATGGTAGTATTGTCGGTTGGTTGTCCGCGTACCTCTCTTCAAACCTTGCGATCTTAGAAACCCTCTGTGGTGTCCTAAACTGTTCAGATGGATGACCATTTGGCAGTGATCACTCCTCATGGACAAGAGTTGTGCATTTCAATCCTGTCCCTTGCCGTTTCCCGACTCATTTTTCTGTGACTTCCCCTCCTTTTTGGCCTACTGCTTGCTTCGGCAGTTGCGGGCGATGTGTCCGACTTTTTCGTAGTTGTAGCAGGTGCACGTTTCTCTCTGGTCGACGGTGTCTACTTCCATTGGAGTCGAGGAGTCCCCTGACTGACCTTTTCCATTTCTATGGTAATTGTGGTTGGAAGGTCGCCAACCGTAGAATTCTTGGATTCGAGCGCTGTAGTCGGTGTTATTGATCCTTTCTACTACTACGATCATTTGCGGTAAGTCATTTTGGATGCCAAAAATGGTGATCGCTCGCCGATGTCCCGCTCGAGGTCGTTGTAGTGAAAACAGAGCTCGTCGGGGGTGATGTCTGCACTAGTCATGATCTCGCGGAATCTCCACGTGTACTTGGCCACACTGGACTGCTAGCAGAGACACTAGAGCTTGTACCGAGCGTCAGACTTCTCGCTCAACCATCCAAATGGTGTGAGTACTGTGCGCTAGAACTCGTTCCAGTCGGTTGGTGTCGTCAGTGTGTCTTGTCATTCTAGTTTGATCTGCTCCAAGGGTAGAAAGCCTGCGATGGATGATATGAGACGGGCGCCGATGGCCGTTGATGAGACGTCGCCGGTCTCCTGCTGCCGCTGGATGGCCTTTAGATCAGACCACCAACTTAGTGTCGTACCACGCAAAAGCGCGGCCGCGAGGTCAACCTTCTTTTGATCGTCATTGACCCCAGCAGCGATGAAGTATACCTCTAGACTCGTCATCCACATCCGAACCGTTGGTTCCCTTTGAGTTGGCAGGATCGAGCAGTTCAAGAGGGGCCGGATGAATCTTGGGTTTGCTCAAGAGTTGGGAATTTCTCTCGGTGAGCACTGCCTCTCGTGCACTTGCATTACGAAGAGCCTCCATTGCAACGTTGAGCTGTTGGAGCAGATGGATGTTGATCTCCTTGAGCGCAGAGATACGGTTCGTGGTATCCACTTTAATGGATACCGTGAACGCTAATACTGCCATGGGTGTAACTATAAGATTGTAGAAGTTGCAGAATGGTACCAGAGTTACTGGATATGTGGGATGTTTTCATATTTTTATCGGTTACATGATGGTTGAGAATCCGTTTGAAGACTCCACCAGGGATGTTTGAAGGCAAGATCATTGACAGACTTATGCAAATTCACTGACAGGAACGTCTCCGGCTACAAATTGGCAAACTGTTGGATGTAATGGTCTAAAGGACTTGCCCAATAATTGATCACAGATTCATCCCCAAGTGAGATTTCTCGTGCCGACAGAATCTGTAAGTAGACTTGACTAATGGAACTCTATATATCAGCATTAACACATGCCTCTGATTGAGTGACTCACATTGTAGCGGCCGTTACAAGAAGCAGCAGAGGTGGAGACATCCGCAAAAGTTGTAGCGGCCACAACAGGATGAAGCAGGATACCAATATCAATCAAAACCATCAAAATACATCTCTGAAGAGGAGCACATGTGTGGTTAGCACACACATTAAAGTACCTCATGCCTCAACCAAATCCAAGCCATCCAAAATCTTGATGAATGGAGTTCCTCGGGTCCAATTTCAACTACGACATCGAGTATAGAAAAGGAAAACTAATTTTGTGGATGCTCCAAGTCGACGGCCATGTATAATGCCAAGATCAGTACGTTGCTCGTCAAACAAGACCCATACCTCACGAGGCTATTCACAAAGGGTTACGAAGAGTTCGGCGGGTACAAAAAAACCAAGTTTTTACGAGCCCTACAGGCGACAGTAATTTACTCACCAAGTTGTCGTTCCACCAAACGAGGAGCTACGCCAAAAGTTACTGGAAGAATCCCATGACACCAGTCCAGGTGGAAACTTTGGCGAAGACAAAATGCTCAAGAAGCTAGCGAAGTAATACTTGTGGGGCAAGATGCATACCAACATGGCGAATCATGTGACATCTGTCAGAGACAAAAATCTCATCGCACGTGACCACCTGGTCTACTACAAACACTACCTGTTCCGACGGAACCATCAGCCAACATCAACATGGATTTCATGACAGGAAAGTCGGCCACTCCCGAGCGGTATGGCGCTATCCTCGTCGTGGTGTACAGATTTTTAAAAATGTTGCACTTCGTTTTGATAACGACTACCGCCACCACACAAAGAAAAATGTTGCCATTTCTAAACTATCGAGAGGTGCGATTACTGCGCTAGTGTCAAACTCCGATATGGTGAAGACGACACTGTATTTGGAGCACTGTACAAAAAGTTGAAGATTTTACGGTGAATTTCCGGGTCCACGTCTTGTTGGAAAAAGGACAACTGTCAGATAATCTTGATCCAATGATCTACTGGGCTCGGCACAACGTCAACAAAAAGGAAAAACAAGAGGGCCGAGAGAGAGATCATCATCTCTCTCTCGACCCTCCTGTCTATCCTACATGGCGGGGCATGGTATGGCTGTGGGCAGGCCTCTTTAGGCGTCTCACTGATCGATCCATCCGCGACCCTACTCTCTCTACTCATCCTATTGGAGCTCCGGAGAGCTGATGGAATAACTCTACCAGAAGTCATATATTTTGGCAGGTTTTGGACCAACAGGATGTGTGGTCCGGCAGACGAGGCGAGAATGCGAGCGTGAGCTCCTCTCGACTCCGAGGCTGCTGACGCGGCAAGGAACAAGGAAACGCTGAAGATATTCCTCTTTCTAAAGATGGATCCTGTGGTCAGGCATCCTGCAAGGGCAGTTGGATTGATCGGCGCCATCGCTGGATCGAGAGGTGCGGTCGGTCCATCATCGTGAGACAAATGCCCGAGCCAGATCGATGGTCATGAAGAAGCTACCACAGATCCGGACGACCTCGTCCGTGGATCGCACTGAGGGCGTTGGGCATCCGCCAACCTTGGTCTGCCAATGATCGGAGATCATCGAGCGGTGTCCGGAAGATCCTGTGAAGACACAAGGAGACCGGACTGTGTGTGAACACTTGTACTTTTCTGCTTCTAGCTAGTGTAGACAGATAAGTAGCTGTAGGTTTGTATTTCCTGTTACTTCGTCTGTGTGTAACCATTTGGAACAAGCTTGGTACCGTTGGAAAGCTTGTGAGACGAATCGTGTAACTGTGCCTTCAGTTTATACTCTTGAATCGCACAGTCAGTGACATTACTAAGGCAAGAGTGCCTGTGTGTGTGTAAGCGGTAACTCATAACTGAGAGGTCATCACCAATGATTCAGCATAGTACCGAAGAGTTGAACCATCAGAGTACCTCATCTGAAGATCCCTAAAGATTCTGTTATGTAAAATCCAACATGTCTACTGGGAATCCTCTCCTGTACAGGCCAGATAAATTATGGCAGCCAGCCCTGAAACAGTCTAAAGGGCCTGGTGTGTACTATAGTGTGCTGGCATGCACAAGAAGGTTGTGCATGTCTTTAGTTAGCTCTAGCAGGGAAGGAAGCTACCTACTGCATATAACTGCATAGCTACCCTAGTCAGGGAGGCCTGTAGCTGACTGGGAAGAAATCATGCACCCTGAGCATGAAGCCTACACTGCATCATTTAGCTACATGCATGATGCTTGGGTCCTTCAACTTGTATGGGCCAATCTGGTACGAGCTTTAGGAGGCTCCTGGTCGACGGATGTGATGCAGCAACATGGCAAGATCAACGGTCGTCAGAGGATAGCCTTAAGAGTTGATGAAGCTTCCTCAAGGAGGAAGCTTCTCTCTAGGGTAGCAGGGATACCAGTAACAACTTTGAACTATAGGAAGCTTCTCCTGGAAGGAAGCTTCTCCTTAGAGGCAGCAGACCTGAACCACCTTACGAAGGTTTCTTTCTCAGTTGTCAACTCACCAGATCCACAGGTATACAAGGTCAACAACAGCTTCAAAATTAGCAGCTTTAGCAATAGCAGCAACAACAACAACAGATGTAGTGGAAACAGGGTTCACAAGGATCGTCTGTACATCAGCCTCAAGCAAGCCCTCCTCCAGTCGTGCAACCAACCATGTCTCCACAGGTATAGCCGGCTACACCACCACAAGGAGGCATGCCACATCTTTTTGTGGCTCACCATTCACAACCTACTCCGATGGTACCACCCATGGCACACTACCAACAGATGCACCAAGCATAAGTGCCACAGCCCTTTATGGCGCAACCAGTACCAGTCCAAGAGGAAGTAGTTTTACCACCAATGTGATGCAACTTGGGGCACAAGGCTTTGTGCCAGTCCCACAAGCGACTGCACAAGGCAAGGCATACCAAGGCCTGGAGGACGGTGTGTCCCAAATAACAGCCTCACTACATCTGCACAAGATGAAGGTTGATAAATTCGACGGCAAGAGCTTTCTACACTAGGCACACAAGTTCAAGCAAGTGGCCTAGATATATGACATCTAGAAGTTCTACGATTGCTACTACACGCCTCCACCCCCAGGGTCGCTGTCTAGCGTGGTGGATGAGTATATCTACTTCACCCAAGCTGCTTTCATGGTGCTGGATGACCATCTGACTCCTCACATCCAGCAAGCTATACCGATGAACGAGAAGTCTTCTGAGCCAGCTCACCAAGCCTGGTCCTACCTGCTAAGGACCTACATGTCTTGCGATTCAACCTTCAAATCTCACCTTCTGACGGAAATATTGCACATCAACTTCAACAACTTTGACAACATCGAGTCCTACATCAACAAGGCCATGTCACTACGCGATCAACTTGTAGAGACAGAAGCTCCTATCTCAGAGCCCGTTTTTGTGATATTTCTCCTCTATGAACTGACTGGGGATTGGGACGACGTCCGAAAGGTACTCAAGTTCAAGCATGAAGCAGAGGTCACAGAAGCATACGTTTACAAAATGCTTCTGACTAAGCAGCATTACCGACAGCTGACAGGAGATAATGAGAGAATTCTATCCAATGCAACTTACCAGAGCGTGAGCGCTGCCGTTTCCTCCCCTCAGCCCTCGCAAAACAGCCAGTCCACCAAGAAGTCTGCGTCCACCTAGTTGTTCGTCCAGTCCTCACCAAACACCAACAAACGCAGCGTGTATGACCAGAACGTGGGATCACGTCCTACAGTTGAAAGCTATTGTTGTAAGAAGATTGTGCACATGAAATGGGGATGCAGAAAAAAGATGTGGGATGAGGAGCAAGCAAGGCAACAACAACGTTACAGAGCAAACAACTCAGGAGGAAAAGGGGAGAAAAAAATAGCTGGTAGTAAGGAGAAGCAGACACAGAGAGGCGAGAATAAAGAGGCCAAGAAGTAGGATGGAGGCAAGGAGAAGCAGTTTGACTATACGGGGTCAGTGTTCTAGCTTTCAAATAAACAGAGTGACGAGCTGGTCTGGTCCACCTACGTGTAGTACCTGGACAGTGGGTGTACTTCACACATCACACGTGACAAGGCTTGTGTTCATGAACTTAAATTCTGCTCCAAAGGCTTCGTTACTGTGGTAAACAAGCAACATGTGCTTGTTTTGGGCAAAGGAAATATGACAGTGATGGGGTATAATGGTGCTCAGGTGATATTTGGGGATGTGTTGTACATACCTGACATACGGTGAACCTCCTCTTATTGGGACAGTTGATGAAGAAGGGCGCGCGAATCGTCAGTAACGGAGAGCATGTGATTCTCAAGAGCCGTGAAGGTGAAACCTTTGTAGAAGGTCGCCTTCTTCTGCAGGGCATGATTGAGCTAGATTTTGAAGCATCAGTTCCAACAAGAGGGCTAGATACGCCCTTCGTAGCAGCAAGTCTCCACCAGGTTTCTGGCGCAGACCTCAGTTTATGGCACAAACGGCTCGGCCACATCAACAACCAAACCATAGAGACAATGCAGAAGTACGAGCAGGTCAACGGAATTAACATCGAGGAAAGCAGTAGTAAGGATGTAACAGATACTTGTGAAGACTGCGTGCCGGCCAAACTACCCCAAAAGATGTTTCCTCTGGCTATGAAGTGTGACGTCAGCCAGAAGCTGAAGCTGGTCCACACCGACATCTGTGGACCCCTACCAACGGCCACAGTTTACGGGAGGGCATCGTTTCTTTTTGCTCTTTGTTAATGATGCTACAAGGATGATGTAGAGCTATCCTCTCCACACAAGAGATGAAGCTCTAGTATGCTTCTATAAGTGGTTTGTGATGGTCAAAAGGCAAAGCAACAAGAAATGATAGGTTCTACGCTTTGAAGGTCCTGGCGAGTATACCAGCACAGACTTTGTCACTCAACTGGAGGATCTCAACATCGTGCAATAGTTCTCTATACCATACACCTCGCAGCAGTGATGGATTAGGAGGTGCAGTAGTTTGATGTGAAAATACCTTTCTACATGGTGAGATGGATACAACTGTCTACATGAAGCAACCAGAGGGCTACGATGACGGGAGTGGCAGAGTGTTCAAACTGGTGAAAAGTTTGTACAAACTAAAGCCAAGTCCCCAAATTTGGTATAGGCAGCTGCAAACAGTGCTGGAGTCTCTAGAAATTGAGCCTTCAGCATACAAAGATTGTCTCTTCCTGCATCAGACATCACCGACACAAAGCAAGACTACTACGTGCTGGTTTACGTCGATGACCTTCTCAATATTGGTCCATCGACAGATTTCATCAAAGCCACAGCAACCGCCATGGCGCAAGAAGTTAATGTGACACTCATACCCTGCTCTGAGTAATACCTGGGCATGAACATCGAACGAAACCATGAAACACGTATGCTTCACTTGATCGAGAAAACGTACGCTCGCAAAGTCTTCGAACAATTCACGTTCCCGACCGGCACGTGCCAACACCTCTGTCATATCAGCAGCTGACACATGAGGGATAGAGGGGAAGGAGCGAGACCGACTACTGCAGCAGAGTGGGATCGTTGGTGCACACAGCAAGTTACACACGACCAGATCTACAGTTCACCGTGAGCAACTTAGCATGCGACAATGAGTCTTGTACACAGGTGGGGTGCAAGGAGCTTGTCATAGCTCTAGGCTACCTGAAGATGATTGGTGACACCAGTCTTGTTTTTGGGACGGCAGCCACCCTTGACCTTGAGTGCTACGTTGATGCAGATTTTGGAGGAACGGAGGAAGACCGTCGGAGTATGGCAATTTTTGTGTGCTTGCTTGACGGAGGAGCAGTGTCCTACACCAACAAGCGACAAAACCGTATCACACTCAGCTCTGCAAAAGCTAAGTACGTGGCTGCCACTTCAGCAACACAGGAGGTAAAGTATCTTTGCAACCTCCTGGAGGACATCGAATTTGCTTAAGCATAATTGATTTTTTTTTTTGTCAACAAGTCTGCAATTGAGCTCACAAACTGGACAAAATTTCCAGGCCAAATGAAACAAATCAACGTTCGTGTGAATTGGATTCGTTCAAAGGTCAAAGACAGCACGATCGAGCTCGTGCATGTTCCATGCACTAAGCAAGCGGCTGAGTTTCTGATAAAAAGCATCCCGAAGGACGTGTTTTACTGGTGTATGGAGCAGTGTGGTCTTGCCTCAAATGCCCTCTCGCAGTACATGCAGAAATGGCCGGTTGTAGACAGAACATGGAAGTCAAACACACGCAGGTCCGCCATTGCTCAAACCTGCTTTATGTACAAGGATATCAGATGCTTCATGGTGTACGAGACAACATCGACTGAAGCAAAGATATCCAGAGCAGGGGTGTTGCCAGCAGCAGTTCATCGTTCGGCAAATCAACGTGGCTATCGTGGACCATGAGATGGTGCGGGGTGCTTGGCAAAAGCGGCTCCAAAATGCACTACCATAGAACACCACACTTTTTTTCAGCGGCCTCCAGCTTATTACAACAGCCCCAATAGCACCGCAGCAGGATATCCTAGCTTAAGAGGAACCATAGTTCGAAAGCCAGCTTTAGATTCCTTCTTTTACCGGAGGATCCGCTGGCACAAAAGAAAACCTCGCAGTAAAAATTGGACCTGCCACAACTGCAAAATCATGCTTCACCATTAGAATGGTTGAGTGCATCCTCAAGACCTCAAAACAAAAAGCTAAAAAATTCAAACAACAGGCTCGCGAGTAGCCAAAGCAGTTGGCGCAGCTTGCGCAGCTAGCGCAGCTGTGCGGTCGGAACAACCGCGGCATGGAGGAGCCGGCGGCGACGAGCGAGCGACAGAGAGAAAATAAAGAGAAGCGAGCGAGCAAGCAAGCGGCCGTGAAGATCACGGCCGCTCGTTCAGGAGACTCGTTGCTGATGTCAGTAAGCGAGGGGGAGCTAGTGCAGGGCCCGCTTGCTAAGCGTGGCCTGCTCGCGAACAAGAAATGCAGCTGCTACGGCGAGCAGGATGAAAGTGGCAGCGGATAGGAAAAAAGTAGCGATGGACAGGAGACAGCGCAGTCGATTACAGGGAGCTGTACTCTGTGTCTTCTCGACTAAGCGACGGTGACAGCCTCACTAGCAAAGCTGTGTCCCACGCACGCAGTTGCAGCAGAGCAAAATGTGGCCTTCTCTCCTTGTGCAAAATCGGAAGCTGCACCCTTGATTCGGTGGACAAGCGTACGAACGACGACCGCGGACAATTCGACCAAGAACGTCAGCTTTCAGTCAACAAGCAGCGGACAACAAGGACTAAGACGAGTCTTTCAACGAAAGAGGAACAATAAATCGGCAGTTATTGCCAAAAACAAGCTGCTCGCAACTAAGAATGTCAAGGACGACCTCCAAAACATCCAAGACGCCTTTTGTACTGCACCAACAAATGGCAAGTCAACACAGAACCCAGAAAAATATTTTCTGGAAGATTCTCCACCTCCACAGGTGGAGGAAGGATGCAGGAAGGAGCCATGGGGACCAAATCAACATGTACAGCCTCATCTTCATGAAGCACCTGACGGGTTACTTTTGCATGAGGCAACCTATAATTTCCTGGAGTGGCCCAAACTCGACCAGGAAATCTTTGAATATGATAGATTGCTGGAATAACATGCCGACAGACCAACAATAGGTCAGGATGTGGTCCCGGCATCGGCTCAGGTGGACCTAAATTTTGCTTTAGGTCTGGAAGCCCATATTAACGAATTCCAAGATTTTCCACTCAGCGAGGAAGTCACTCAGCTCCATTTCCTCGCCAAAGATTTCTGGGAATCACTGGAGGGGTTTTTGGGGAGCACGCCAGTATGAGATTCTTTCAATCACCAGGATAACAATTGAGGAGGAGTGTTGAGAGGTGCGATTACGGCGCTGGTGTCAAGCTCCAATATGGTGAACACGACACTGCATTTGGAGCATTGTACAAATAGTTACAGATTTTACACTGAATTCCCGGGTCAACTGTTCAAGATTTGCCCCTCTCCATGCCCAAGTGCGGCGCGAGGAGGCGCCGGCGAGCCGCCAGTGAGAGGAAAATCTTTGTAGTTGGATCTAGCGGCTCAAATATTGCTCAGATCCTAAAATGGAGGATTTTTCCTAAAAATGGACGAGGTGTTGAATCCGGTGGAGGTTGTTTCACCAAAATCGGACAAGTAACGAGGGAGATATGAGCTTTCAAAGTTGGGGTGTGCACGACGGCTCTGGGAGTCGGCCGCGGTTCGACTGGAGGTGAATAATCCACCTGACCGAGTAACAAATATCCATCTGGGTATTTTGCTCTGGAAGAGCTGCTGAGGCGTCCCGTGAATGATCCGCCAGATTCCAGTAGTGCAGTTACTAAGGGACTTAGCCAAAATTCTGGCTCGGCGTCCGAAACTTAGTAATACGTTTTGTTGCTTAGGGACTTCGTCAAAATTCTGACTGCAGGTCCGCGAACAGGTTTTGACCCACATCAATCCCCATCACCAAAATCGATGATTAACTCATCAAAACAGACCCCAAAGGTGCAAGGGATACCGCCACTACGTGTAGGGATGTCTGCACCTCCGAAATGGCATTTTGATGGGTCCTTGATGTGTGAGGGCGCCTCGGCGGGCGATGTGGTGTGCGCTGCCGACTGAGCGGCTAGTTTGGGGTGCTGCGCTTCGGCTGACGTAGCGGGAGCTACGGTGATCCAAATCGTGTACTGTTTGGTGCATTGTAGAGCTCTTGACTACTCTACAAATGTTTATATCATACCCATGTTAAAAAACTAATGCAAAATCACGTTATTCTCCTCGTAAAAGTGACTGTCTCACAGCTCTGACCAACTCCCAGAAACATAGCGTGAGGCGACCAGGAAGCTCACGCTTAGACTCAGAACTCACACAAAAGCAGCTGTGAACACAGTGAAGACATGTCAGGCCACATTGGAACTGCCACCACACAGTTTAATGATAAAGGGTTATGGGCCCATTGCCCTGACCAGTCTTCACATCGCTCACGGCTTTCGCGACGGACGGGATTGTCGTCGGGGACAACATTGCCATCAAACTCTGAGGTCCCGGAGTGGAAGAATGCAAAATGGCACAGAAGGAGATGCAATCCATCCAGAAGTATGATGGTGGCCCAGGATTTGGGCTATGGAGGGTGCACTTCGAGATCCACCTCGCGCATAAGGGTGTGTTGCAGGTCATCCAGGGAACCGAAGTCCTTGACGAAGTAACATCGACAGAAGCACAAAATAAGGCCTTCAAAAAGAAGAACACGGAGGCGCTCATGCTGCTTGTGTCCGGGACGGCTGAGTCACAGTGGGGCTACTTCCGAGGCTGCAAGCTGGCCGCCGAGGCTTGGTGAAAACTCTGCACCATCCATCAATCCAAGTCGCTGGCGAACAAAATCTTTGCAATGAAGCCACTCCTCACAATGAGAATCGAGGAGGGAGATGATGTCATCTCCGCCATGCACCAGATCGAGTCACTCGCCTCACAATACAACAACGTGGGGTGGAAGATCGACACACAGATGCAGGCGATGGCCCTCCTCATGGCCCTTCTTGACAGTTGGAGCCCTCTCATCACCATCTTGGGAGGATGGGCAGAGGACAAGCTCACCTATGGCGCAGTCGTAGAGTACATCCGCAACAAGGCATTGCGACGGAGTTGCAGGAAGTCCTTGTCTTCCTCATCGCCCCTCGTCACTGAAGCGCGTGGTGGCGGAAGCGGGGACAAAGGAGGTGGCGGACATGGCGGCGGTAAGGACTCCAAGAAGGATGCGTGCCGCAACTGCGGCAACGAGGGCCATTGGGCCCGTGAGTGCACCGAGGAGGGAAAGGCCAGCGGCAATGACGCCAAAGGCAAGAAGGCGCTCCTCAACGGCACTCAGAACCACTACCTCAAGAAGGCTAACCGGCAATACCTTGACTCCGGAGCAGAGGAGCACACCCTGGTCGAGAAGGTCGGGTTCATCAACTACTCCAAGTCTAGCAAGTCCATGGTGATTGCAAACGACAAGGTCAAACCTGCAGCTGGCCAAGGAGACGTGGACGTAGAGGCTGTGGTTTGTGGTGTTAAAAAGTGCCTCCGTCATGGTTGCCGTTTGCCGTTTTCCTGGTCCGACCACTAGAGAGTGGTTGAATGTCCAATCTGATTGCAGATTTGGACTCCTTGGATTTTGCCATGCGATTTCGAGCTTTCAGTTGCTCGATTTGGTTGAGAATTCAGAGAGTTAGCCCTACCCAAAGTTCGGGTGGTGAGGCGGGTGGAATCTGGTACCCGTCCGGGGTGACGGGATACTCCACCGTCGGTGGTCCGTGTTCAGCTCCAACTGGCTCCATAGACCCCAAGGCCCTAAAGGAAGCAACCAGAGGTCCCCTAGACCAGGTCGAGCCACCCTTTTGACTTGTCAATCAAAGAAAGGTACTTCGAGCCGTCGTCGGCTCGTGTCGGAGACGACTCACGTCGGCGGCAGCCAAAGGCGGCTCCACCAAGGGTTGCTTGGATGGGCGTAGCAGGGGCTATACTGCTCCGTTTTGGGCGTGCTTGGATGCGTTGGAAAGCTCAGATCACAAACTATAAGAATCTGATTTAATCTCACCAAAAGAACTAACAATTAATGATTCGAAGCCTCTCTCAGTTTCCGCAATCTGTATTCTGCCAGAATTCTGCCCCCTTGGTGTTGTGGCGACCCAAAGCACACACCTCCCTTGGAAGTCTCTTTGCACTAAGTAGCCGTGCACACTCAGGCAGTTCAGGACACGCCGGGAAAGCATTCTTGACAAAGGGTTATAGGCCCACAGCCCTAACTTGCCTACCAAGACGTTCACGGCTTCCACAACGCATGGGAGTGTCGCTCGGGCGACGTCGCCGTCGCACTCTGAGACTGTCCTTCGCAGAAGTTCAACATGGCGCAGAAGCCGGAGTCCTCGTCCATCCAAAAGTACATGGGCGGCCCTGGATTTGGGCTGTGGCGGTGGCATTTTGAGATCTACCTCGCACACAAGGGACTGCTGAAGCTTATGAAGGGCATGGAGGTTCAAGATGCGAGCGCAACGAACGAGGAGAAGACGGTCTTCGCGAAGAAGAACACAGAGGCGCTGATGCTCCTCTTTTCGGCGTTGCATGAATCTCAGTGGGGCTATATCCACGGTTGCGACCTGGCAGCTGACGCATGGAAGAAGCTCTGCTCCATTCACCAATCAACATCCCTAGCCAACAAGATCTTCAAAATGAAGCGACTCTTGACGGTGAGGATCGAGGAGGGTGAGGATGTCATTTCTGCCATGCAGCAGATCGAGTCTCTTGCCTCACAATGCAATGATGTGGGGTGGAAGATTGACACGAAGATACAGGTAATGGCGCTCCTCATTGGTCTACCCGAAAGTTGGGTTCCTCTCATCACCGTGCTGGGAGCTTGGGAGGAGAATAAACTTACCTACGGCGCAGTCGCCGAGTACATCCGCAACGAGGTGCACCGTCGGAGCGGTGGCGAGACCTCGTCATCCTCAACTGCCCTGGTCACCAAAACGCAGGGTGGCAGCAGCAGCGGCAAGCGAGGCGGCGGCAAGGGCGACGGAAAGAAGAGCGCCAAGAGGGGTGCATGCCATAACTGTGGCAAGGAGGGCCATTGGGCCAAAGAGTGTCCGGAGGAGGCTCAAGCCAACGGCAAAGGCGCCAACGGCAAGAAGGCGCTCCTCAACGGCACGAAGAACCACGAACTGAAGGGCGCCAACCGGTGGTGCCTCCACTCAGGTGCGGAGGAGCATACCCAAGTTGAGAAGCTGGGGTTCATCAACTACACCAAGTCTGCAAAGTCCATGGTGACCGCCAACGACAAGGTCGAACCTGCGGCCGGCCAAGGTGATGTGGACATAGAGGTGGTGGTTGGTGGTAAAAAGGCACAATGTATTATCCAAAATGTGCAACATGTCCCCGGCCTGGCTGACATTTTGAGTGTGAGCCGCTTGACAGACAAGGGGTATGAAGTGCTCTTCCGCAGGAAAGGTGCAGTCGTGCGGATGGACGGTGGCGGCGAGGTCGTGCTCGAGGCGAAGCGCGAGGGAGGCCTCTACATCGTTGAGACCAAGGTCATCCCCTCAGCAATAGATGCAGCAGACCGGCCAGCACGCGTCGTCAACCTCGCTAAAGGCGGGGGAGCAGACCTGCAGCTATGGCATCGGCGACTGGGGCACTCATCGCCCGCAGTCGTACAAGAGATGGCGCAGCGCGACATGGTTCGTGGCCTCAACATCACTGGTGCAGTAGACACAGCAGCAGATTCCGCAGAGCACAAGTGCGAGCCTTGCATCATGGGCAAGGCGAAGCGCAAGCCGTTTGAAGACGGACAACGGCAGGCCGAGAACCTGCTCGAGGTCGTGCACAATGATGTGTGCGGACCGATCAAGATGCCGTCCATTGGGAGCGCGCGATACTTTGTCACCTTCATCGACGATTGCAGCAGAAAACTCTACGTCTACTTCATGAAGCGGAAGAGCGAGGTGCTGGACCGGCTGAAGAAGTACGTCGCAGCAGTGGAGAGGCAGACTGGCCGCAAGGTCAGAGCGCTACGCAGCGACAATGGCGGCGAGTACGTGGGCTGCGGCGGGTGGCTGAAGGAGCAGGGGATTGAGTGGCAGCCAACCGCTCCATACACGCCTTAGTCAAATGGCGTGGCGGAGCGTGCGAACCAGATGCTACTCACCATGGCGCGGACGATCCTCGTGGACGCTAAACTTCCACAAAGCTTGTGGGCCGAGGCCGTGAGTACGGCATGCTACATCACCAACCTCACCCCTACAGCAGTGCTGAAAGGGAAGGGCGGCTGGAAGACGCCGCAGGAGGCTTGGAGCAGGCGCAAACCAAGTGTGGCACACCTGAAGGCGTTCGGGTGCAAGGCGCACGCGTTGGTGCAGGCCGCGCAAAGAAAAGACTCCAAACTGGACCTGCGTGCAAAGGCGTACGCGTTCGTTGGATACGAGAGTGCGCTCAAGGCGTACTGCCTCTTTGATCCACGGACGTAGGACGTCATCACCAGCCGCAACGTCACGTTTGATGAGCAGCAGCACTACTACAGCAGCAGCAACAACATTGACGCAGCGCACTCTCCAAAGCAGGGGGAGTGGTTCCAACTCCTTGAGGATGAGGTGGAGCCCGCGGCTACAGAGGTCGATGATGGGTCTTCGGAGGATGACGGTGCTGGAGCGCAGCAGGGCAATGCAGCAGGTGCAGGTGCCGCTGGAGCGCAGGATGCAGCAGCCGACGCGGGGGAGCTCGCGGCCGAGGATAACTGTTATGGGAGCCGCCGGTCGAGGCGGTGATTACGTCATCATGCTGAGGTCAGATGCATGCTTTGATGCTCCCATTGTATTCTACGTGAAAAACCGTGCGAAATCGACCCAAGAACCGGGTCATTTGGTGCAGGGACGAGAAAGATACGGCCGTGCAAAGGTGGGAGGCGCCCCTCCAGAAAACAGGAGACGTACCGGTTCGACCCCGAGCACGGCGGAGCGACTTTCTCGCCCACTGCAGCCNCTGCATTCGCAAGCAAGGGCGCTTCGGGCGGCCGTGACCACCGCTGGCGGTGCTGCCAGCGGCCGTCACGCGTGGAGCACTCAAACGGCCATAACTTAGCCGTTTCTTCACGGATTGAGGCGTTCTTTGGTGCGTTGGAAAGCTCGTGACGCGTACTATATGATGCATGTGTTATTTGCATGACTGCACCTCGATAGAGGGCTTCGAGGCGCTGAGTAGCTTTCGGCTGGCTCATAGGGGCTGGTACATAAGGAAGCCTAGGGGTGTTCTAGGCATGCCAATCTTACCCCGAGACTTTGTACATTTCCTTGTACTGATCTATCAAGTCTAAGGATTCATTCCTTGCCCAACCCTCCTTGTGTTCCAAGTATTGCCACGCACACGTCCATTCGATCCTACAAGTCTTCCGCAGCGCACCTTGGTGCAAACGCCGCCGGGAGAGTCGCACGGCGGGAACCTCGGTCACTAGCAGCGGTCTTGCTGCTAGGAGAGGGTCGTGCGACATCTCAAGGGTTGGCCTACACACCAAGGGGTCGAGGATTGGGAGGTTCTTCCCAAGGGCTCGGCGTGTGACCGTCACGACGGGCGCCCCTCGGTTCACATTTGGTATTAGAGCGTGTGGACGTTCGCTCGGCTTTGCGCGGACCCAAGGGAGGCAGCAGATCTGCCACAACTGCATTTGGCCAGAATTTTTCATCACAACCGAAACCATGGCGGCAGCGGCATACGACCAGGCCTACCTCATGGAGGAGATCCGGCGTGCTCTTGACGAGTTGCGTCAAGAGAACCAGCAGCTGCGTGCGGAGGTTGAGGCGAGGTACGTCGGCCAAGGGAGCAGTGCGTTGGGGGGTGTCGCATTGGCATCCGCACCTGCCTTTCGGCGGCCCAAGCCGAAGGAGCCGGAGTTCTACACCGGCAAGGGCAGTGCG
>SZWC01007759.1:39985-85884 GCA_023375785.1 Penium margaritaceum | reverse complement strand
GGCATCATCGACAAGGAGATCTACCTTGAGGTGCCGGAGGGGGTGGATGCACCGGAGGGCAAGGTGTGCAAGCTGCGGAAGGCCTTGTACGGGCTAAAACAGGCGCCCAGGTGCTGGTACCAACAGATGGACGGCTACATGGCGGAGCTCGGCTTCAAGCGCTGTGAGTCAGACCACAGCGTGTACGTGCGGCGTAGCAAGGGACTCCATCAGATTGTCGCACTCTACGTGGACGACCTGATCATGTGTTCATCAGATCTTGCGGCTTTGCAGCAGCTCAAGGAGCAGCTGAGGAGCAGATTTAAGATGACAGACATGGGGGAGCTGGAGCACTACCTCGGGATGAGCATCACGCGAAACCGGAGGGCGCGCACGCTTGAGCTGGGACAGGCCAAGTACGTGGCCGAGGTCTTGAAGCGGTACGGCATGGAGGACTACAAACCAGTGGGCAATCCGGTCTCCACGAGCTGTGAGCTGAGTGCGGCAATGGAACCGCAAACCAAAGAGGAGAAGGAGGACATGGCAGAGGTGCCCTACCAATCTGTGGTGGGCAGCATGATGTACGCCATGGTGGCGACTCGACCGGACTTGGCCTACGCGGTGGGGCAGGTGAGCAGGTATGTGGCCAACCCTGGGCCACTACACTGGCAGGTGGCGAAGCCCATCCTCCGGTACTTGCAGGCAACGCGGCATGCGCGCCTGAAGTACGACGGAAAGGGGAGGTCAGACCCCTTGCGACTGGTCTGCTACACTGATGCAGACTACGCCGGCGATGTGGACAAGAGGAAGTCCACTTCTGGCTATGTGTTCTTCCTCGCAGGTGCAGCGGTCTCGTGGTGTAGCAGGAAGCATGACTGTGTCGCCACCTCCACAGTGGAGGCGGAGTACGTCGCTCTGGCCGAGGCGGTCAAGGAAGCGGTGTGGCTCCGCAGGTTGCTGGGGGAGCTGGGCGTGCCGCAGCAGGAGCCTACGGTGGTTCAGGAGGACAACACTGGCTCCATCTCGCTGACAAAAAATCCGACGCAGCATACGAGGACAAAGCACATCGATGTGCGCTATCACTACGCGTGCGACATGGTGGAGAAGGGACGGGTTGTGCTCCAGCATTGTAGCACAAAGCACATGCTTGCAGATTCCTTAACCAAGGTGCAGCCCCAGGATCGGCATGTCATCAGCCTTGCAGGGCTTGGGTTGACAAGCTGTGAAGGGCTTGAAGGCGCTGGAGCGGACGAGTAAAGAGTGAGCATGAGGCATCCAGCATGGAAGGTGCACGGGGGAGATTATTAAAAAGTGCCCCCGCCATGGTTGCCGTTTGCCGTTTTCGTGGTCCGACCAATAGAGAGTGGTTAAATGTCCAATCTGATTGCAGATTTGGACTCCTTGGATTTTGCCATGCGATTTCGAGCTTTCAGTTGCTCGATTTGGTTGAGAATTCAGAGAGTTAGCCCTACCCAAAGTTCGGGTGGTGAGGCGGGTGGAATCTGGTACCCGTCCGGGGTGACGGGATACTCCACCGCCGGTGGTCCGTGTTCAGCTCCAACTGGCTCCATAGACCCCAAGGCCCTAAAGGAAGCAACCAGAGGTCCCCTGGACCAGGTTGAGCCGCCCTTTTGACTTGTCAATCAAAGAAAGGCGTTTCGAGCCGTCGTCGGCTCGTGTCGGAGACGACTCACGTCGGCGGCAGCCAAAGGCGGCTCCACCAAGGGTTGCTTGGATGGGCGTAGCAGGGGCTATACTGCTCCGTTTTGGGCGTGCTTGGATGCGTTGGAAAGCTCAGATCACAGGCTATAAGAATCTAATGTAATCTCACCAAAAGAACCATTAATGATTTTCAGCCTTNTGGTCCGACCACTAGAGAGTGGTTGGATGTCCAATCTGATTGCAGATTTGGACTCCTTGGATTTTGCCATGCGATTTCGAGCTTTCAGTTGCTCGATTTGGTTGAGAATTCAGAGAGTTAGCCCTACCCAAAGTTCGGGTGGTGAGGCGGGTGGAATCTGGTACCCGTCCGGGGTGACGGGATACTCCACCGCCGGTGGTCCGTGTTCAGCTCCAACTGGCTCCATAGACCCCAAGGCCCTAGAGGAAGCAACCAGGGAGGTCCCCTGGACCAGGTCGAGCCGCCCTTTGACTTGTCGATGAAAGAAAGGCGCTTCGAGCCGTCGTCAGCCCGTGTCGGAGACGATTCACGTCGGCGGCAGCCAAAGGCGGCTCCACCAAGGGTTGCTTGGATGGGCGTAGCAGGGGCTATACTGCTCCGTTTTGGGCGTGCTTGGATGCGTTGGAAAGCTCAGATCACAGGCTATAAGAATCTAATGTAATCTCACCAAAAGAACCATTAATGATTTTCAGCCTTTCTCAGTTTCTGCAATCTGTATTCTGCCAGAATTCTGCCCCCTTGGTGTTGTGGCGACCCAAAGCACACACCTCCCTTGGAAGTCTCTTTGCACTAAGTAGCCGTGCACACTCAGGCAGTTCAGGACACTCTGGGAAAGCATTCCTGACATGTGGGAAGCGGGTGCAGCGCGTGATCAAAGAAGTCCAGCACGTACCAGGCTTGGCTGACATTCTAAGTGTCAGCCGCTTGACGCACAAGGGGTACGAGGTACTCTTCTGGAGAAAGGGGGTAGTTGTGCAGAAGGACGGTGGCGGCGAGACCATACTAGAGGCTAAGCACGAGGGAGGCCTCGACATCGCGGAGACCAAGGTGATCCCCGCGCCGATAGATTCAATGGTCTTGCAAGAACGCACCGTCAACCTAGCCAAAGGAGGGTAAGCTGATCTGGAGCTCTGGCACCGACAATTGGGACATTCCTCACTCGCATTCCTGAAGGAGATGGCGAAGCTTGTGCTGGTACGCGGCCTCGTCATTGACAGTGCTGAAGAGGCGACACATGCAGTAGTGCACAAAAAGTGCGAGCCTTACATCTTGGGCAAAGCATGGCACAAACCGTTCAACGAGAGCGTGAATCGCGCCTCGGACCTGCTGGAGGTCGTGCACAACGACGTGTGTGGACCATTCAAGATGGCTTCAAAGAGCAGAGTATGTTACTTTGTCACCTTCATTGATGACTACAGCAGAAAACTCCACGTGTACTTCATGAAGCGGAAAGGCGAGGTCCTGGACCGGCTGAAGGAGTACGGCACTGCGGTGGAGAGGCAGACTGACCGGAAGGTCAGAGTGTTACACAGCGACAACGACGGAGAGTACATGGGCTGTAGCAGGTGGATGAAGCAGCAGGACATAAAATGGCAACAAACTACACCGTATTCGCCTCAATCTAATGGCGTGGCGGAGTGGGCAAACCAGATGCTGCTAAACATGGTACGGAACATTTTGGTGGATTCGGAATTGTCGGGAAGCTTCTGGGCGAAAGCTGTGCGTACGGCAAGCTACACCATCAACCTCATCCCAACAGTGGTGCTGAAGGGGAAGAGCGGCTGGAAGACGCTGCAGGAGGTTTGGAGCAGGCACAAGCCAAGTGTGGCACACCTGAAAGTGTTTGGATGTAAGGCGCACATGATGGTACAGGCTGCGCAGCGACGCGCCTGCAAGCTGGAGCCACGGGCAAAGTTGTATCTCTTCCTTGGCTATGAGAGCACGCATAAGGAATACCGGCCTTACGACATGCGCAAGGAGGAGGTTATCCACAACCAAGACGTTGAGTTCGACGAGCAGTAGAGTTACATCAGTAGCAACGACATGGGCATGGTGGACTCTCCAAAGACGGGGGAGTGGTTCCAGCTCCTTGACTACGAGAAGGAGCCGGTGGACGCCGAAGTTGAGGATGCGGCATTAGAGAGCGAAGGTGCACCAGCAGTGGCAGCCAACACGGAGGATCCTGATGACGGTCAAGCTGATGAGGAGATCCATTAGAAGGATCCGGCGGATGACGCACCAATGGTGCCAAGGCACGCACTCTCGACGGAGTACACATCGGATGTTGGTGGAAAATCCACTGGACGCGCCGGCCGATCGGGTGATGTTTCACCGGAGCGGGAGTGATCCTCAGGAAGCCGTCTGGTCAATGATTCACCGGAGCGTATAGAGTCGGAGGGATCGCAGCAAAGCGATGAAACACCACGAAAACTGCCGTGCCGCAACGAGAGGCAGCGAAAAGCGGAGAAGCGCTTCAATGCAAGCACTAGTCAATGTATCGGCGTGACGCGGTGCATGCTGGCTCCATCAATAGAGCCGACAACCGTGCAAGAGATACTTGTGCAGCCCGAAGGTGATCAATGGGACACAGCCATCAAAGCTGAGTTGGCGTCCATCACGGAAAATGGTACGTGGGAGCTGGTTGCCAGGCCGAAAGATGTCAAGGTCATCGGCTCAAAGTGGATCTTCGAGACCAAGTTCACAAAGGAAGGTGTGGTTGACAAATACAAGGTGTGGCTGGTGGCAAAGGGTTACGCACAATGTAAGGGGGAGCACTATGATGAGATGTTTGCTCCCGTCACCAAGTTGACAAGCATCCGGGCGATCCTTGCGGTGACAACCGCGAAGGACATGGAGCTCCACCAAATGGACGTAAAGACGACCTTCCTCAACGGAAACATAGACAAAGAGATCTACATGGAGGTGCCAGAGGGGATGGAGGTGCTGGAGGGTAAGGTGTGCAAGCTCCGGAAGTCCTTGTACGGGCTTAAACAATCGCCCAGATGCTGGTACCAACAAATGGACGCCTTCATGGTACAACTCGGCTTCAAGCACTGTGAATCAGATCACAGCGTGTATGTGCGGTACGACAAGTAGCTCCATCAGATCGTCGCACTCTACGTGGATGACCTGATTTTGTGCTCGACGGATCTGCCGAGCCTACAGCGGCTGAAAGAGCGGCTGAGCAGCAGATTCCAGATGTTGGACATTGGGGAGCTGGAGTACTACCTCGGGATGAGCATCACGCAGAACCGGAGGGCGCGCACGCTTATGCTGGGGCAGGCCAAATACATGGCCGAGGTGCTGAAGCGTTACGGCATGGAGGGTTGCAAACCAGTTGACAGTCCGGTCTCCACGACCTGTGAACACAGTACGGCAATGGCGCCGTAAACAAAAGAAGAGCGGGAGGATATGGCAGGGGTGTCCTACCAATCGGTGGTAGAAAGCCTCATGTACACCATGGTGGCGACTCGACCGGACCTGGCCTACGCGGTGGGCCAAGTGAGCAGGTACGTGGCCGATCCAGGACCACTACACTGGCAGGGGGTCAAGCGCATCCACCGCTACCTGTAGGCGACGCGGCATGCGTGCTTCAGGTTCGACGGCAAGGGGCGGACAGACCCCCTACGTCTGGTCTGCTATACGGATGCAGACTACATTGGCGATGTGGACAAGCGGAAGTCCACATCCGGCTATGTGTTCTTCCTTGCTGGTGCTACGGTCTTGTGGTGCAGTAGTAGCAGGATTGTGTCGCCACCTCCACACTGAAATCAGAGTACATCGCGCTGGCCGAGGCGGTCAAGGAGGCGGTGTGGCTCCGCACGTTGCTGGGGGAGCTGGGCGTGCCACAGCAGGAGCCTATGGTGGTGCAAGAGAACAACACCGTCTCCATCTCGCTGACCAACAACTCGACGCAGCACAGAAGGACGAAGCACATCGACGTGCATTATCACTATGCACGTGACATGGTTGAAAAGGGGCAAGTGGTGCTGCAGCACTACAACACGCACAACATGCTTGCGGATTGCTTGACCAAAGCGCAACCCGTGGTCCGGCACACAATGAGCATGGCTGGGCTTGGGATAACCAGCTATGTTGGGCTGGAGGACGCAGCGGAGGATGAGTGAGAGCAATCAGGAGCAGCGGGCATGGCAGGTGCAAGGGGGAGAATGTTGAAAATTTGCCCCTCTACATGCCCAAGTGCGGCGCGAGGAGGCGCTGGCGAGCCGCCAATGAGAGGAAAATCCTCGTAGTTGGATCTAGCAGCTCAATGACTGGTCCGATCCTAAAGTGGAGAATTGCCCCTGATAGTTGACAAATGATTGAATCCGCTGGAAATTGTTTCACCCGAATCAGACAAGTAACAAGGGAGATATGAGCTTTCAAAGTTGAGGTGTGCGCAACGGCTTTGGGAGTCGGCCGCGGATCGACTGGAGGAGAATAATCCACCTGACCGAGCAACAAATTTCCATCTGGGAATTTTTCTCCGGAAGGACTGCCGAGGCGTCCGGTGAATGATCCGCCAGATGCCAGTAGGACAGTTTGTTTCTGAGGGACTTAGCCAAAATTCTGGCTCGTCGTCCGAAACTCAGTAATACGTTTTGTTACTCGGGGACTTGGGTCAAAATTCTGACTGCAGGTCCGCGAACAGGTTTCGACCCTCATCAATCCCCATCACCAAACTTAATGATTAACTCATCAAAACAGACCCCAAAGGCGCAAGGGGAACCGTCACTATGTGTATGGACATCTGTGCGTCCGGAATGGCATGTTGATGGGTCCTTGATGTGTGAGGATGCCTCGGCGGGCGACGTGGTGCGCGCCGCCGACTGAGCGGCTGGTTTGGGATGCTGCACTTTGGCTGACGTAGTGGGAGCTACGGTGATCAGAATCGTGCACGGTTTTGTGCGTTGGAGACCACATGACTAGCCCTACAAATGTTCAGATCATTTTGCAAATGTGACTGTCTCACAACTGTCCAACTCCAAGAAACATAGTGTAAGACGACTAGAAAGCTCATGCTTAGACTCAGAACTTTCACAAAAGCAGTCGTGAACACAATGAAGATCCGTCAAGCCACGTTGGAACTGCCACCACACAGTTTACTGACATCCACGTCTACTGGGAATCCTCTCCCGTACAGGCCAGATAAATTCTGGCAGCCAGCCTTAAAGCAGTCTTAAGGTCCTGGTGTGTACTATAGCGTGTTGGCATATGCAAGAGGGTTGTGCATGCCTCTAGTTAGCTCTAGCAGGGAAGGGAGCTACCTATTTCTTAGAACTGCATGGCTACCCTGGTCAGGGAGTCCTCTAGCCGACTGGACAGGAATCATGCACCCTGAGCATGAAGCCTACACTGCATCATCAGTCATATGCATGACGCCTGGGCCCTTCAATGTGCATGGGCCAATCTGGTATGAAATTCAGGAGGCTCTTGATCGACGGATGTGATGCAGCAGCATGGAAGGATCAACGGTCGTCAGAGGATAGCCTGAAGAGCAAGCAACCTCTTTGTGAAGCTTCACCTAAAGACGTGATAAAATTTCCTCAAGGTGGAAGCTTCTCCCTAGGGCAGCAGGGATGCTAGTAATAATTTTGAACTATAGGAAGCTTCTCATGGAAGGAAGCTTCTCCTGAGGGGAAGCACACCTGAACCACCTGAAGGAAGCTTCTTCTTCATGTGGTCAACTTCACAGATCCACAGATATAAAAGGCGAAGCTCCTCTCAGTGCACATCTTATCTCAGCATTCTGCAAGTACTCAGCTTTGCTCAAGCCTCTGACTCTGGAGCCCAGACTAAGACTCTGCTGGAGATCCTTCCAAGGCCCCTGTAAGCCTGGTAAGGCCTGCCAACCTGGGTGGAGGCTGTCCTGGAGGCCAGTCAACCTAGAGACTCTGTCAAGATCCTTGCCACGACGGCCCACAAGGCCTAGCAAGGCCTTGCCCCTCTGTGGACCACGAGCTGTGCTAGCCTAGCCTGACTAGATTTTTCATGTACCATAGCTGTACTTTATATCAATCAAGAGTCCAGTTTTTCCCATCCAAGATTTCCCATTCTTTCTCCTGCTGTTGTACAAGCTGTACTGCTGATCACCCAAAGATCCAAGTAGCAAGGGTCCTGACCCTTGTTGCCTGTCTTAAAAATCATCACAAACCAAATCGTGCGGCTACACGATGTACCAAACAACATCATTAACAAACAAGATGGCCGCTTCACCATCTATTTTTTGTACGCATAGGTGACGCATTATGGCAGTCAGATCCAGTTATCAACGTTGTTCCATCCGCAGACTGATGGACAAACCGAGCGAACCAATTGGACGCTGAAAAAGCTTCTTCACATTTCATGTCCCACGACACGGATTGGACGGCTAAGCTACCAACCACCGAACTCGCATGCAACTCCACAACTTTCACCGCAACATGTCAAATCCCTTTCAAAGTGGTGTGCGGTAAACTTCTCACCACACCGGCTGGATTACAGAGACAGAGAAACATCTCGGCGGGCGACATCTATCGTAGGAGCTTAGTACGTGTTTGGACGGAAATACAGTATACTCCTGCAAAGACAAATACAATTATCAAGCGAACGGCCGACCGACATCGCAGCGATGACATGTTCAGCATTGACAACCGAGTCCTCCTCAGCTTTACAAACATCAAACTCTGAGGACAGGACTTCGCAAAGGTCAAACTCTGATGGTTGGGCTCGTTTGAGATAGTGCGGATGCAAATCCTAGTTGTCGCTAAACTTCACCTACCTGAAAACATGGTGATCTGTCCTGTATTCCACATCAGCAAACTCAAATCCTACAAGGACCCCAGTATACACTTCTCAGGCAGAGACGTCATACTCCCACCTCCTGTGCAAGTGGACGGGGATACGGAGTATGTGATTAATGACTGGGTATCTGGTCAAGTGGCATGGCTACGACACCGCACACAACAAGTGGGAGCCCTACAACAACCTCCAGGACGTCGATCATCTGATTGACGGTTACTTTTACCGTCATCGACCTACATCTACTAGCGCGCAGGGACGTCGCGGCTAAAAGGGCAGGAAGTGTTACATCCCTGACATACACGAGTCCCTGAACTCAGCAAGTCGACATTTCTGTCATTACATTCATAGCGTACCTCACGTCCACCTCAGGATTTTTGTGTTGTTAGGTTAAGGAGATTTTGGCCAACTGTACCAACCTCCGAAGTTCCGTTCCAGAAGTTTCTGACAACTTCGAAAACCTTCTAGAAAGTTCAACTGAAGTGTTGCAAACTCTATCAATGTTCCAATCACATTTGGTGGAGTTCTTGGCGGGGCTAGACTTTTATAAAGACACGCCTCAATATTCTTGAAGCCCCCCGACTTCTGAGTGGAGCTTCTCAAAGTAGCCACTTACGGTGCAACCTCACACGCGTCGCTCAGCTTGAGCTCCAAGGATGGACATTTGCCTCATTCTTATTCTTGGCATTGTATATATGTGCTTGACTGACTCAACACTTGTCATAAATGTACATTTACTGCTTAGTACAAAATACCCATTTGTCGCAAATCCTCAGATCCTCATTTATCCCACACCTCATCCCTGTGTACCACCTACGTTGCGCTTGAAATGTTTACCCCCTTCCTCCCCAGGCTGACAAGGCAATGGATGTGCATCCATTACTTTAGTGGAATCCCACCCTCTTTATTGGCGTTTAGCATGAGCAGCGTGAGGACTCACATGTCCGAGCTGATCCTCAAAGCATTGCCACTCAGCACGCATTAGCATATGCTCCAGCGTTCAAAACTGATAGCCGAACAACTTATCATAGTGATAATAGAAATTCTCATACAGGTGCCAAGTGCAGAAAATGAGATGGGTCCCTGGTAACTTCAGGGCTATAGAGGCCTTCACATCTTACTCTTGGTCACTGATCGTGACTGTCACGTCCATAGCGGTAGTTGGGTGCGTGATGATGAGTTTAAGGTGTACCTAAGTCCAATGGTCCTCATCATCTACTGGTACCATGACCCACACCATGGGTAGTGCGTTGTCGTTTGAGTCATAGAAGTGGCAGGTGAGGAGGACCTGCTTGTGACCATTTTACAGGATGGCGTGTCCACCGTCAGCAGCTGTTAGAAATTGTTGAATTCGAGCACTGCACCGTCATATGCCACAAATCCATACTCAAACTTGCCTTGTTCATCTGCCTCCTCCACGACATGAGTGGGAATCAACATGATGGAACTTCATGATGGGTAAATAGGTATTAGTATCACAAGAAACAGCATGCAACAGATGTACAATGATGAATGAAAACAGAGAAAAGGAATCTTATCCTAGCGCAGTGAACAGGGAAAAGACTCAAGTTTCTTTCTTTCATGCCTATCACACACTCCTTGTTTCTTTATGTCGCACGATGTCATTTGTTGTTCTTGACCCTGAGAGGGCAGGATTTTTTATAAAGACACCAAAGTATTTAACTTCTACAGTTGGATCTTTTTTCAAGGTGATTTCTATTTTCCACGACACCGATCATATTCATTTGGCATGATTTCTACATCCAGTACCACGCAAATACTTGTGTCCATTGAGGAACTTGTCAGTGACTAAAAATTCATAGTGCAAGCTGTCATGTGCTCTCAGGAGTAAGTGAGATCCCTTATTCTTCCACTCTCTACGATGTGTTGGGAAGCGTCCAGGCACGCTACGCACCCACTGGATCATCATGCAGTTGTTCACCGCATAAAATTCTATGGCTTCTCTGCAAGCCCCCATGGACTTGAATTCCATGCTTGAAGGGAAGTCATCCGCCTTCACTTTCCACATTGGGACACCTAATGAGGCATCGTTTTCTAAAGAAACAGATACAAACAGAACAAAATAGAAATTTTTGAGGCCAACATGAGAGGAGAACATTACAAAGCACCATGGAAGGATAATGTGCACACTATGCACCATGCAACCAATAAGAATAGCGCAACTCCACTTACCCAAAATGAACTGGCAGTGATGATGCATGGACCACAGCCAGGCCTAAGAGGAGACCGATATGTTGCTTTAGGAGGGAAATGATCCAACACCCACTTTTGTTCATCTTCACAACCATCATCAACACAAAATTTCATAGACCAAGAGGAGGGGGAAAAGACCTGGCTCTCTCTCCACTGGCTCAGTGCTAACTCAACGTCAAGCACAGTTACATTGTGAGACGATGAGAGTATAGTTGCTATCTTTATCTGTGGATCTTCAATAACTAGTTGCTCAAAATTTTCGACAGTAATTGTATAAAATGGATACGTTGTATGCCAACTGAAAGCAAAAACAACTGACATATCCAGTGGCAGACCTCATTCCAGTTGAGGACCTTACCTGTTTGTGACATCTCCTCCTCCATGGTGACAGAGCATTGGTCATGGAATCTAGAACCATTGTTGAAAGAGTTGTGGGCATGGTGAGAGAGAGTGACTAGCGGAAAGGAAATACACAAGGAGGGCATGTGCTGTTAAAAAATGCCTCTCCCATGGATGTCGTTTTGCGTCGTTCCTGGTTCAATCACTGAAGAGTGGTTGAATGTCTGATCTGAGTGCAGATTGAGACTTCCTGGATTTTTCCATGCGGTTTCGAGATTTCAGTTGATCAATTTGGTTGAGAATTCAGAAAGTTAGCCCCATCCAAGTTCGGTTAGTAGGCGGATGGAATCTGGATATCCGTCATAGTGACGAGATAATTCCACTGTCGGTGATCCGGATTCGACTCCAAAGGGCTCCCAAGGCACGTGGGCCATCAGGAAAGGGACGTGGGAGGTCTCCTGGATACAAGAGAGCCTCCCCCCATGTTTGAGGGCCTGGGAGGGTGCTTCAACAGATCGGTGGTGGAGTGCCTCGCGTCACTTCCGTTCGTGGGCATGATGGAAGGCTCCACCATAGGTCACTTCAACGGCCATAGCAGGGGCTCTACTGCTCCATTTAGGACGTGTTTTGATGCGTTGGAAAGATTATATCACACTCTATAAGAATCTGATGTAATCTCACAAAAATAACTAGCCATTAACAGTCTTGAGCCATTCTCAGTTTCTACAATCTGCAACCTGCCAGAATTCTGCTCCCTTGGTGTTATGGTGACCCAAAGCACACACCTCCCTTGGAATTCTCTTTTTACCAAAGCAGCGATGGATACTTGTGGTGGATCAGAGTACACCAGGACAGATTCTTGACAAAGGGTTACGGGCCCACAGCCCTGATCTACCTGCCAAGACGTTCACAGCTTCCGCAACACACGGGAGTGTCGCTCCGGGCGACGTCGCCGTTGCAGTTTGAGACTGTCCATCATACAAGTACAACATGGCACATAAGCCGGAGTCCTCGCCCATCCAATAGTACATGGGTGGCCCTAGATTTGGGCTGTGGCGATGGTATTTTTTCATCCACCTCGTGCACAAGGGACTGCTAGAGATTATGAAGGGCAAGGAGGTTCAAGATACGAGCGCAAAGGACGAGGAGAGGACGAACTTCGCTAAGAAGCACATGGAGGCACTAATGCTCCTCTTGTCAGTGCTGCATGAATCTTAATGAGGCTTCATCCATGGCTGCAACCTGGCAGCTGATGCGTGGAAGAAGCTCTGCTCCATCCAACAATCAACATCCCTAGCTAACTAGATCTTTGGAATGAAGTGACTCATGATGGTGAGGAGTGAGGAGGGTGATGACGTCATTTCCACCATGCAGCAGATTGAGTCTCTTGCCTCACAATGCAATGATGTGAGGTAGAATATTGACACAAAGATGCAGGCGATGGTACTCCTCATGACTCTATCACACAGTTGGAGCCCTCTCATCACAGTATTGGGAGGTTAGAAAGAGGATAAACTCACCTACGGTGCAGTCGCCGAGTACATCCGCAACGAGGTACACCGTCGCAGCGGTGACAAGACCTTGTTCATCTCAACAGCCCTGGTCACCAAAACATAGGATAGCAGCAGCAGCGGCAGGAGCAAGGGCAGCGGCAAGAAGGACGCCAAGAAGGGTATGTGCCATAATTGGCACGTACCCTTCTTAGCGAGGAGGGATATTGGGCCAAGGACTGACCACAGGAGGCGCAGGCTGGCGGCAAAGGCGCCAACGGCAAAAAGGCACTCCTTAACGGCACGAAGAACCATGACCTGAAAGGCGCCAACCGGCGGTGCCTTGACTCAGCATACCCAAGTCGAGAAGGTGGGGCTCATCAACTACACCAAGTCTTCCAAGTCTATGGTGGTCGCCGACGACAAGGTCGAACCTGCGGCCGGCCAAGGTAATGTGGTTGGCGGTAAAAGGGTGCAGCGTGTTATCCAAAACGTGCAACATGTTCCTGGCCTTGCTGACATTCTGAGTGCAAGCCGCTTGACAGACAAGGGATATAAAGTACTCTTCCGTATGAAAGGTGCAGTCGTGCGGATGGATGGTGGTGCCGAGGTCGTGCTTGAGACGAAGCGCGAGGGAGGCCTCTACATTGTTGACACAAAGGTCATCCCCTCGACAGCATATGCAGCAAACTCGCAAGTATGCACCGTCAACCTCGCTAAAGGTGGGAGAGCAGACCTGCAGATGTGGCATCGGCAGCTAGGGCACTCATCGCCCGCAGTCGTGCAGGAAATGGCGAAGCGTGAGATGGTTTACAGCTTCGACATCACTGGTGCAGCAGACGAGCAACCGATTTTGCAGTGCACAAGTGCGAGCCTTGCATCGTGAGCAAGGCGAAGCCGTTTGAAGACGGACAGAGGTGGGCCAAGAACCTGTTTGAGGGCGTGCACAGTGATGTGTGTGGACCGATCAAGACGTCGTCCATTGGGGATGCGTGGTACCTCTGCTCCTTCATCGACAATTGCAACAGAAACCTATATGGCTACTTCATACAACGGAAGAGTGATGTGCTGGACCGGCTGAAGAAGTATGTCGCAGCGGTGGAGAGGCAGACTGGCCGCAAGGTCAGGGAACTACGCAGCGACAATGGCGGCGAGCACGTAAGCTGCGGAGGGTGGCTAAAGGATCAGGGCGTTGAGTGACAGCCGACCACTCCGTACACGCCGCAATCAATAGTGTGGCGGAGCATGCAAATCAGACGCTACTCACCATGGCACGGCCAATGCTCGTGGACAGTTTACTGCAACAGAGTCTGTGGGCCGAGGCCGTGAGTACGGTGTGCTACATCACCAACCTCATCCCAATGGCAGTGCTGAAGGGGAAAGGCGGCTGGAAGACACCACAGGAGGCGTGGAGCGGGCGCAAGCCAAGCGTGGCGCACCTGAAGGCATTCGGGTACAAGGCACACGTGTTGGTGCAGGCTGTGCAAAAAAAAGACTCCAAACTGGACCTGCGTGCAAAGGCGTACGCGTTCGTCGGGTACGAGAGTGCGCTCAAGGCGTACCGCCTCTTTGACCCACGGACGCAGGATGCCATTACCAACCGTGACGTCACGTTTGATGAGCAGCAGAGCTACTGCAGCAGCAGCAACACCATTGATGTAGTGCACTCTCCAAAGCAAGGGGAGTGATTCCAGCTCCTTGAAAGTGGAGAGGAGCCGGCAGCTGCAGAGGTTGATGCCTTGGAGGACGACGGTGCTGGAGCGCAGCAGGGCAGTGCAGCAAGTGCAGGTGCCGCTGGAGCGCAAGACGCAGCAGCCGACAAGGGGGAGCCCGCGGTCGAGGTCAATGTTGCAGCAGAGCACGAGCAGGACCAGGATCCAGCGTCGCCAAGGGCGCTGTGTCGCAGCCAAAGACAGCGGAATTTGGCAAAGTGGTACCACACAAGCACGGGCCGCTGGGTCGGCATGGCGCGGTGCATGATGGCAGCTGCAACGGAGCCGACAATTGTGCAAGAGGCATTTGTACGGCCCGACGGGCAGCAGTGGGACGAAGCAATAAAATTTGAACTTGCATGCCTTGCTGAGAACGGCACTTGGGAGTTGGTGGATCGGCCTCAGGGGACAAAGGTGATCAGCACCAAGTGGGTGTTCAAGGTGAAGCTCACCAAGGACAGCAAGGTGGAGAACTATAAGGCGCGGCTGGTGGCAAAGGGATATGCGTAGCAGAAAGGCAAACACTACAATGAGACGTTCACACCCGTTGCCAAGTTCACAAGCATCCGGTCGATCCTCGTGTTGGCAGCCGCAAAGGATATGGAGATCCACCAAATGGATTTCAAGACGACATTCCTGAATGGCATCATTGACAAGGAGATTTACCTTGAGGTGCCAGAGGGGGTGGATGCACCGGAGGGCAAGGTGTACAAGCTGCACAAGGCCTTGTACGGGTTGAAACAGGCGTCCAAGTGTTGGTACCAGTAGATGGATGGCTACATGGTGGAGCTCGGCTTCAAGCACTATGAATCAGACCAGAGCGTGTACGTGCGGTGCAACAGAGGACTCCATCAAATTGTCGTACTCTATGTTGACGATATGATCATGTTCTCATCACAACTGGCAGCTTTGCAGCAGCTCAAGGAGCACCTGAGCATCGGATACAAGATGACGGGCATGGGGGAGCTGGCGTACTACCTCAGGGTGAGCATTATGCGCAAGTGGAGGGTGCACACACTTGAGCTGGGGCAGGCCAAGTACGTGGCCGAGGTCCTGAAGCGGTACGGCATGGAGGACTGCAAACTAGTGGGCAGTCCAGTCTCCATGGACTGCGCGCTGAGTGTGGCGATGATACCACAAACAAAAGAGGAGAAGGAGGACATGGTGGAGGTACTCTACCAATATATGGTGGGCAGCCTCATGTATGCCATGGTGGCGACTCGGCCGGACTTGGCCTACACGGTGGGACAGGTGAGCAGGTATGTGGCCAATCCTAGACCACTACATTGGAAGGCGGGGAAGCGCATCCTTAGATACTTACAGGAAACGCGGCATGCACGGCTGAAGTACGACGAAAAGGGAAAGTCATACCCCTTCCGGCTAATGTACTACACTGATGCGGACTACGCTAGTGATGTGGATGGGAGGAAGTCCACTTCTGGCTACGTGTTCTTCCTCGCTGGTGCAGCAATCTCGTGGTGCAGCAGGAAGCAGGACTGCGTCGCCACCACAGTGGAGGTGGAGTACATCGCGTTGGCCGAGGCGGTCAAGGAAGCGGTGTGGCTCCGCAGATTGCTGGGGAAGTTGGGTGTGCCACAGCACGAGCCTACGGTGGTTCAAGAGGACAACACCGGCTCCGTCTTATTGACCAACAACACAACACATCACATGAGGACAAAGCACATCGACGTGTGCTACCACTAAGCACGCGACATGGTGGAGAAGGAGCAGGTTGTGCTGCAACATTGTGGTACGAAGCACATGCTGGCAGATTGCTTGACCAAGGCGCAGTTCCAGGATCGGCACGTCATCAACCTTGCAGGGCTCGGGTTGACGAGATGTGAAGGGCTTGACAGCACAGCTGTGGATGAGCAGGATTGAGCATGAGGCATCCGGCATGAAAGGTGCACGGGAGAGATTGTTAAGAAGTGCCCTTGTCATGGTTGCCAATTTGCGTAGTTCCTGGTTCAATCATTGAAGAGTGGTTGAATGTCTGATCTGAGCGTGGATTTGGACTCCCTAGATTTTAGGATGCAGTTTCAAGCTTTCAGTTGCTCGATTTGGTTGAGAATTTAGAAAGTTAGCCCTATCCAAAGTTCGGGTGGTAGGCGGGTGGAATCTGGGCATCCGTCATGATGACAAGATAATTCCACCGTCGGTGATCTGAGTTCGACTCCAAAGGGCTCTAAAGGCACGTGGTCTATGAGGGAAGGGACGTGGGAGGTCTCCTGGATATAGGAGAGCCTCCCTCCATATTTGAGGGCCTGAGGGGGCGCTTCGACAGGTTGGTGGTGAAGTGCCTCCCGTCACTTCCGTTCGTGGGCATGATGGGTGGCTCCACCATGGATCACTTCAACTGGGGGCTCTACTGCTCCTTTTTGGGCATGCTTGGATGCGTTGGAAAGCTTAGATCACAGGCTCTAAGAATCTGATGTAATCTAAAATAAAAATATCTAACCATTAGTTGTCTTCAGCCCTTCTCAGTTTCCGCAACCTACATTCTGCCAGAATTCTGCTCCCTTGGTGTTGTTGCGATCCAAAGCACACTCCTCGGCAGCCATGGACACTTGTGGTGGATCAGAGCACGCCAGAACAAATTCCTGACATGTGCCAAGTTGAGCACTAATTGCACATCAATGGAAATCCATGCATTCCTCATCTCGTATCCACTTCAATCATGTCATCTAGATTATGCGTACAATCTGAAGTAAGGTAGTCGCAATAGCATACATGTAGAAAGAAAGAAATAGAGGAAACCACAGTAAAATGGTTGTCTAGCGTGGAAGATGGGACACTAAAAATTTCATACACACGGTAAAACATGACAGTTGAAAATAGCAAGATACAACCTAACTAAAACACATTTTGACTAAAAAAATTATGCGTTTCTTCTAATGGATATGAGGGTGCCAAAACGTGACAAAAATAGGTTGCTCGGTAAAAATCATCTGGCACAGTGGCATAGAGGATGTTTCACAGGCTCCAACGCACTTTACGGAACTCAATTCGGAGCCGTTTGAGTGAGATATGGATTTCCAAAGTTTGGAGATCATGGGTCGGGTTCAAGTGACGACCTGAGCACTTTGAGCTCAAAAGGCGGCAGGATTATTGACCAGGATGGCTGAGAGCGGCCTTCAAGGAGGAAAGACGGCTGGAGGGTCTCTAGGAGACTTCAAGGAAGGAGCAGTCCACGATTACTGGCTGTGCAGGTCGTGCGAGACATAATTCTCATGTGTGACAAGGTGACTGCCGCTCATCCCGCTAGGCTAGGAGAGTGTGCTAGAGGGTCAACTTGCACAGAGTGGGCTTGTTAGAAAGCTGTGATGATTTAATTTCTCATTCAAGAGTCAATCTAGACATTCGCGTTCCCTGCAGACCTACATTCGCTTCCGTAATTTCTGTCTGTACAACCTGCAACTCCCTGTCACAAACAGTTGGTCCTGTCTAGGCGGCTCTTAGTGAGCTTGATCACTTCCCTGAGGGTTGTCCCAGTTTCTATCAGTGGTATCAGAGGTAGAACAAGGCTTTTCCTGTTGTATGAGAGAGTCCTTTGTGGGCTGAACATTGCACTACCATGGCGTCACCCACTTCTGTGGTGGCCGGTGTCAACATCGTAAAGTTCGAAGGCAAGAACTTCTTAAAATGAAGCAACAACATGAAGATGGTGCTGATGAAGAAGGGTCTCTGGAGCCAGGTGGATAAGAAGGAGAAAGAACCAGTAGAAAGCTCCCTCTCTCCTGGTGAGGCCCGTACCTACTGCGAGAAGCGTGACCGTGCACTCGCAACCATCTACCTCCACCTCGCCAAACGGCAGCAACTCCTCGTCCGTGGCATCCTCACGCCAAAGGAGGTCTGGAAAAAGCTTGAGTCGACTTATGCTTCCAAGTCAATCCTCATGAACATGCAGCTGCGTCGTCGCTTTCACACTGTGAGGATGAATGAGTCCAGATCCATGATTGACTACATCAATATGGTGAAGTCCCTCTCTGACTAGCTTGCTGCAATTGAGGACCCTGTCAAGGAGCGTGTGCTCATGCTAACCATCCTCTCTAGCCTTCCTAGCAGCTACACTCCCCTCATTGTTGCCCTGGACCAGCGCGGCGACAAGCTCTTCCTCAGCGATGTGGAGGAGAGCCTGCTGTTTGAGGAGGAGCGGCGCAAGGGAGAGGAGGGCTGAAGCGGGCTGGACGTCAATCTCATCACCAACTCTGGTCATGGGGGTGGTGCTGCACCAACCACGGGTAACGGCAGAGGAAGGAAGAAGAAGGGGAACTGCCAGTACTGCAAGAAGCCGGGCCATTGGACGCGTGAATGTCAGAAGAAGAAGGCGGATCTTGCGGCTGGAGTGGGAGCGGGAAAACAGTCTGACACTTCCGCAAACACAACAAATTGGGAAAGTGGATTCGTGACAACCATCCGGGTCCTGCACGTCTCCGACAACACCGCCTTGTTCTAGATCATCGACTCGTGAGCCACTCGGCACATGACGTGTCGCCGAGAGTGGTTCGTCGTCTACACCGCCATTGAGCCTCGTCGGGTGTACATGGGGGATAATCATGTGCAAATGGCGGTTCGGGAGGGTGAGATTGTATTTTCTGCTTCTGTTGAGGACAAGCACGTGGAACGTCGTGTGAAGGGGGTGTTCCATGTTCCAAGGCTGGCAGCTAACCTCCTTTCTATCTCTTCTGTCATCTCTGAATGCATGTAGGTTCGCTTTGAGAATGGTGGCTGCACCATCTCTGCCCGTGCAAGCTTGCAAAATTGGACAAGGAGGACGGACTTTACCGCCTCTATGTGGCATCGGAGAAGGAAGCCGACTTAGCGTTGGCGGCGAGAGAGGGAAAACACGACATCGGCCTGTGGCACCGCCGACTCGGTCACCTCGGCTTTGGCGCCATCATCTCCATGCAGCAGATGGTCCGCGACCTGGAGCTCAAGGGTGTGAAGCAACCTGGTGCATCGGCTTGTGAGAGCTATATTGAAGGGAAGCAAGCATGCTCTCCTTTCACGGGGGAAGGGAAGAGGACGGCTGAGCTTCTCTCACTCGTTTACTCTGATTTGTGTGGTCCCATGCCATCACAGTCCTTGTCCGGCAAGTTGTACTTTGTCACGTTCATTGATGACAAGTCGAGAAAGACGTGGGTGTCCAACCTGGCTGGAAAGGATGAGTGCTTTGATGCTTTCAAGGTGTGGATTGCTGCTACATCGAATGAGAGTGGCAGGCAGTTGAAGGTGCTTCGTACCGATGATGGAGGAGAGTACCTCTCTAACGACTTCCGCAACTTCGCGAAGCACCGCGGGATCAGGCACGAGGTCACCCCACCTGGAACACCGCAACTGAATGGCGTGGATGAACACGCGAACTGTACGCTCATGGAGCGTTTTCGCAGCATGCTCCAGGACGCAGAGCTCCCGCCAACCTTTTGGACGGAAGCGGACAACATCGTCGTGTACCTGAAAAACGAAAGCCCTACGTGCACCGTGCCGTTGATGACAGTGGAGGAGGCGTGGATGGGGCGCAAGCCAATGGTGATGCACCTGAAAGTCTTCGGGTGTGGCGCATTCGTGCACGTGCCTGCCGGCAGCCGTAACAAGCTGGACGCGAGGAAGGCTGCCTTCCTTGGCTACGACACCATGGGATACCGCCTCTACAACCTCGCTGCACGCAAGATCATCCGCAGCCGTGACGTGGTCTTTCAAGAGGACGTGAAGGGCTGGACTTGGTGCCCTTTGTCTGCAGTTCCACTTGCTCCCGCACTTGTACCTGAAGTGGGAGAAGAACCAGTAGCAAAAGAGGACGGTGCGGAAGATGGTGGTGATAGCGGCAATGACAAGGAGGTGGAGGGAGCTGAGAAGGAGAAGGAGTCTGCAGCAGAATCTGATGAGGCGGAGTAGCGAAGTAACAAACAGTAGCTGCCACGACGGTCCGCACGCATAAAAAAAGGTGTGAAGGACAGTGGGGAGCAGCTACGACGGTCCAAGAGGCTTGCAAAGAAGCAGACGCAACAAGGGGAGCAGCTGAACCTGTGCACCGCTTCACCACCAACGGAGTTCTTGGACCTTGAGCTCCTCTTTCTTACTGTCACCGATGACCCAGCTACATTCGTTGAAGCCATGCACAATGTCGAGGCGGCAGATTGGTGTGCCGCAGCAGATGAGGAGTATGGTGCGCTCATGAAGAATGGCACCTGGACCCTCGAGGAAGCTCCACGTGGCAGCCAGGTGATTGGGTGCCGGTGGATCTTCAGGCGCAAGCGCGGTGCGAATGGAAAGATGTTCAGGTACAAAGCACGGCTGGTTGCAAAGGGATATGCACAGACTGAGGGTGTGGACTACATTGAGACATTTGCACCTGCCGCAAAGTTCCTATCCATCCGAGTGATCCTCGCTCTTGCTACTGCCATGGACTGGGAGGTGCACCAAATGGATGTGACGTGTGCATTTCTGAATGGTGACCTCGAAGAGGATGTGTACATGGAGCAGCCGGAGGGGTATGTGGTGGAAGGGAAGGAGGATTTGGTGTGCAAGCTTGTGAAGGCCCTCTACGGCCTGAATCAAGCACCGTGAGCATGGTACCACAAGATGGATGAGTAGCTGGCTGACCTTGGCCTTGTGGGCAGTGAAGCTGACCATGCAGTCTATGGACGCACGCAAGAGGCAAGCTAGGTCATCACCATGCTCTATGTTGATGATCTGCTCATTGCATCTGACTCCAAGTCTCTTTTGGACGATGTGAAGCAATCCCTTGCTGCCAGGTTCGACATGAAATACATGGGAGAACTCAGCTACTACCTTGGCCTTTAGGTCAAGCGTGACCAGAAGCAGCAGATTTTGGAGTTGTTGCAGAGAACGTACGTGAGCGACATCGTCAAGCGCTTCAACATGGCAGATGCACGCAAAGCCGCAACACCACTAGAAGTGGGAGCGAAGCTGAGCATGACGCAGACTCCCCACGGCAGGCAAGAGAGTAGCCGCATGGAAGCAGTGCCATACCAAGCAGTAGTTGGAAGCCTGATGTACGCAGCAGTCGGCACGCGCCTCGACATTAGCCAAGCAGTGGTATTGCTAAGCAAGTTTTGCGTGAATCCGGGCGTGCCGCATTGGGAGGCGGTCAAGCGCGTGCTTCGCTACCTCGATAGCAGCAGCAGCCTTTGCCTCACCTTCATCGGCAAAAACAGTCCCATCCTCATCGGCTACAGCGATGCAGATTGCGGAGGTGACCTGGACACAAGGAGGTCGACCAGTGGGTTTGTGTTTGTGCTCGGGGGAGGTGCAATCAGTTGGAGAAGCAAGAAGCAAGAGTGTGTCGTCCTCTCCTCCACCGAAACAGAGTACATCACCCTGACTGAAGCAGCAAAGGAGTTTGTGTGATTGTGTGAGCTGCTAGCAAGCCTTGGACAGCAGTAGACCACAGCCACCACCATCTACTGTGATAACATGAGCGTCATTGCTCTGACGAAGAACGCAGAGTTTCACGCCCGCACCAAGCACATCGACCTGCAGTACCACTTCATCTGCGAGCTCGTGGCAAAGCAGGTGGTGCAGATCAAGTTGTGCCCTTCAACCATGATGGTGGCAGACTTCCTGACCAAGCTGCTAGCAGCGCACTGCTTTCAGCAACTGAGTGGACAGTGCGGACTTGTGTGATTTTTATTCTTGCAAAGTGGGAGAACGATGGGTATGAGGGTGCCAGAAAGTGACAAAATAGGTTGCTCGGTAAACATCATCTGGCATGACAGTGGCATAGAGGATGTTTCACAGGTTCCAACACACTCTACGGAACTCAATTTGGAGTCCGTTTGAGTGAGATATGAATTTCCGAAGTTTGGAGATCATGGGTCGGGTTCAAGTGACGACTCGAGCACTTTGAGCTCAAAAGGCGGCAGGATTATTGACCAGGACGGCTGAGAGCGGCCTTCAAGGAGAAAAGATGGCTGGAGGACCTCCAGGAGACTTCAAGGAAAGAGAAGTCCATGATTACTGGCTGTGCAGGTCGTGCGAGACATAATTTTCATGTGTGACAAGGTGACTGCCGCTCATCCCGCTAGGCTAGGAGAGTGTGCTAGAGGGTCAACTTTGACAGAGTGGATCTCAGTGCTCCCTTAGCCAAATGAGGCATATAAGGCCATGTTAGAAAGATGTGATAATTTAATTTCTCATTCAAGAGTCAATCCAGACATTCACGTTCCCTGCAGACCTACATTCGCTTCCGTAATTGCTGTCTGTACAACCTGCAACTCCCTCTCACAAACAGTTGGTCCTGCCTAGGCGGCTCTTAGTGAGATTGATTACTCCCTGACGGCTGCCCCAGTTTCCATCATCTTCTACCTGTACAACTGCATGCATGTGTGCCACGTTCCCAGTCACTATCGGTGTATCCATCAACCACAATGGAGGGCTGAGATTGATAGCACAGCCCGGCACGCATTGTTTAAAGCACTTAGAGGAGGACGCATAAGGAGGCCTTAACGTATCGCATTTGAGGATGCTCTGAGACGCATAAGAAGTTGACCGCAAAGGCCACATTGTCCCGTGACGTTGTGGCGACATACATGAGGGGCCACTAAGGTAAGTGGTAACAACCACTGTCTCCCCCAGCTGTGATGTGTAAAAGGACTTGAATAGGCATTGTCCTGCCAGGGTCATCGGTGGCGATGTACTTGGAACCTCAGCCAACAGGAAAGCAAAACGGTCTCCAAGGCTGCAAACATGCGTAGCCTTGTACACATAAAACGTGTGACAGTGAAATTTGCGCCCCAGCCCAATCACTAGAAAATCTTGAACCGGGTCCAAGAACTTTTACTTCTATGTGGACTACAAGAGCCTCTTGACTGACTAAAGAGCAGCGGGATTGGGTGAAGCAATGACAAGGTCTTTGACATAGAAGGGAATGGCCACAAAATGCTCAAATAGAGCATTAAGAAAGATCACTTGATCAATTGTGCTGGAAAGACGGCCCCCCTTTTCCATAGTGGATGAGACCTCCTTCCAGTCGATTTTCATCTGGACTTCAACTTGCACCAAAGGACCAAGCGGGCCCAAATGGACCTCTTGGAAATTAGTCCTCTTTGATATTGTTCAGCTCTTCTTACACGGCCTTTTCCTAAAGGTCACCATCAATTGCCTCTTGAGCTTGTCCAGTTGTGATCGTGTTAGGTGAGGGTGAGAAAAGGTCACTGGCAGCAAAACAGGCAGCGACATAGCCCGAGAGAGCCTTCAAGGGTGCTGTGGAACTCATGTACAGCAAGGGCATACCCTACTATAGAGTTCGGACCACAAGTCTAAGTACATAAAGACTGTAAGAAGATTGGATGAGAGGAGTAAGTGGTAGCAGAATCAAGCAGAAGCAATGCAACATGAGGAAGCACAGCAGAGTGATGACGGAGGCGAAGAGCCGTGAGATGGCACAAGGAGTTAGGCAGCAAAGACAACAAGTAGGTTGTGGGAGTTGAGGTGGAGCGTTGAAGTAGACAAAAGTGTGATGAGAGAATGTTGGAGGCGGGAGTGCAGAGTTGATGTGATGAAGAGAGCATAGCTAAGAGGCGAGAGTGATGGAGGGAAGAGGTCTGAGTACGAGAGCTGAGAGTGGATGACGAGGAAGGAATGAGTGATCGGTGAGCAGAGCAAAGACACGGCGGTGAAGTCGTGGAACCAAAGGCAAACATGATGAAAAGACATCCTTGGTGAAACTCTAGGGAATGAAAATCCTCGATGTACAGGCAGAACAGGACAAAAGAGCATAGCAGTGGCTTCTTTTTGCTAGCCAGACGGGTGAAAACCATCACCTTCTTAGGGGATAACTTGACTATGGCTCATAATGGTCAAGTGACCGTAGAGCCGTTGGTCAAGATGGCTCGGTCCTAGTCCTGAACCAGTAGTGAAATCCTTTATTGGTGTATTATATTTCTGACATCCCCTAATATACCGATAAGGGATGAATGGGAAGCATCTCCTGGTCAATTAGGTATCTTCTTCAGAGGAGGGGATATTATCCAAGAGCGAGGATTCAGACCGTGGTGGACATTGTTCTGGTACTAGTGGCAGCACATGAGGCGGCAGTTCACTTGGTAGGAGTCTTCTTGATATGTATCCTCTTCTCCGCCTGAGAGTTTGTGTAGGAGGTTCACCCTGTTCACACCGTTCCTCGATGTTTACCACAATGGCAGGGATGTCCAGACCTCCAGAGGTATTGATGTTGTGGAACACGAGATCTAATGTGGTAAATAGGAGAGCTCAGGCTTGAAGGAGGGCATGTTCGTAGTCGGGCCTGTAGTCTGGGTTTCGTTGGGCTCACCAGTCCACCATTTCCCTGATCAGTGGTCTGAGGCAAATGCCCTGTACAACGGCGCGTCGAGAAACACATCATAAGGCTCGGTGCCGTTCAATGAAGTTGTTGTTTTCTTCATTGATGGACTGTGGTAAAGGAATCTGGAATCTATGGTTTAGTCTTTGCACATCTGGGTCCATGGCTGGCGCATGACAAACCCAACCATGAAATCCAAAGTGAGGGTCACAACCAAACATGTTCTTGGGAGAGCGTGGAAGATGCAAAGACTTGTTGTGACGTGTCGGCCATGCTTGGTGTGATTCATTGTGCAAGACGGACGGTGATGATGATGATGATAGTTGGAAAAGGATGAGGAGAGAGTGTTTGTGTGAGTTGTGTTTTGCAGCTGATTGTACAGTGAGCAGAAGACATTGTTGGTGATGAAAAGTATCTGGATGTAGGGTGAGCCACATGCGCTCATGAGGGACGGAGTGGGTGCAGGTTGCCGCAAGAATGGTGGGTGACCGGACGGGTCCGACTGCCGAGCAGATGATGACCAACAATGGCGGAGGAGGATTGATGGCAGGATTGGGTGCATGAACGAGACCTCGTGCGCTGCTGAAGAAATAGAGGAGTAGAGATGCAGCAAGGGGAAGGCAGGAGCCAACACGCTACCAGAGTTTTGCTGCTGGCGTGGGTGCAGGCCGCTACGAAATTGAGAGGTGGCACATGCATCTCCATGTGCTGGCCACAGATGCTGGCGATGCTGATAATCAAAGCAAAGGTGGATGACTGATGATGGAATCTGGGTGCAGGGGTGAACCACGTACGCTGATGAGCGATTCGGCATGGGCACAGAGCACTGACAGATTGCCGGTTTGACCGGGCTGATCCTTGTGCCAATTTGATGATGATGAGGAGAGCGGATGAATGCAAAAGCGGCAGATTGATGACAAAATTTGGACAGGGGCCAAACCACGCGCGCTGCTGAAGAGTTCGGCGTGGACGCAGGTTACCGTGAGCTTGGCGGTTTGACTGGATGGATCCTTGTTCTGAGCGGATGATTGAGGATGAGCTCGGTGTTGTGTGTGCTCCGGAAAATGTGTGTGCTCCAGAATGTTGAAAGATGAAGATGATGAAGCTGATGAAGTAGATGATGATGCGGAGGAAGGTGACGATGACGATGAGGATGCAGATGAAGCTGATAAGGCTGATGAAGGCGGGAATGGAAAATGAAGAGGAGGAGAAGCTAATGATGAAGAGGGAAGGACGACGGCGGCTGATGAGGATGAAGCAGATGTGGTAGAGAAATAAAAGGCGGCAGATGCTGACAAAGCAGGGAGTGAGGAGAGTGACGGCTTGTGCTCCCAGTTGGCTTGAGACCGACAAGCAGGAAGACTGGTGGTGTCTGATATCCTGGGAAGAAGAGGACTGCTACTACACCAAGGGCTGTTTGAGAGTATCAGAGGCGTCTGCAAAGATCAGGAGAGTGATGGCCTGTTCCCCAGTTGGCTCGGGACCAAAGAGTAGGAAGACTGGTGGTGTCCGATGTCCTAATTCCAGGTGACGTTCTGCTACTGCTACAAGAGAGAAGACGCACCGCACGAGGCAAATTGAGAGATGGACGTGAAATGGAGGAGGAAAGGATGGCGGAGAATGTTGTTGATATGAAGTTGATGAAGGAGGAGGCGACGGTCGCGGTGGATGGAGGAGGACAGCAATAAGAGGGTGCTGTGGAAGGCGGATGAGGTGATGAGGAGGTGATTGTTCCACATGGTCACTAAAAGAATAAAGATTAGCAGCGAAGGAAGAGGGCAGGTGGAATCTGCAGAAAGAGTGGTTAATGAAGAGAAATACCGGCAAAAAGTGGAGAGGAGGAGAAGCGGGTGGAAACTTTAATGAAGATGGCGGTAAAGGGTGGGTCAAAAACTGCTGTAGGTTGTTGACGATAGAGAAGTGCTGGACGTTGCCATGGGCGTGTGATTGGACACAAGGCTCTATCACAATAATGAGAGTCGCCAAATCTTGAGAAGAAATCGAGACAAAACTGCTGATGTCAGATGCAAATGAAGCTGAGGAGGTGCAGAGCAGAAGTGGTGACAGACAATGGCAGAGGAAGTATTGTCAGAAGGCGGTGCTTGTGGTGGCAAAATGATGACTTGATTAGGAGGAACCAAGCGATGTTGCCTGATGACTTGATACCATGTCAGAAGATTGGAATGACAGGAGTAAGTGATAAAAAAAGCAAGCGGAAGGAATGTGACACAAGGAAGCACAGGAGAGAGATGACGGAGGTGAAGATCCGTGAGGCGGCACAAGGAGTTCAACAGAGAAGACGCCAAGCTCGTTGTGAGAACTGAGGTGGAACGCTGAGGTAGACAGAAGTGCGATGAGAGAAAGTTAGAGACGGGAGAACATAGTTGATGTGACGAAGAGCGTATAGCGACGAAGCAAGAGTGATGGAGTAAAGAGGTGTGAGTACGAGAGCTGAGAGTGGATGATGAGGAAGGAATGAGCGATCAGCAAGCAGAGTGAAGACACGGCAAAGCTGCTGAATCAAAGGAGAACAAGATGAGAAGACTGTTCTGGGTCAAACTCGAGGGAATGAACATCCTTGGTATATACAGGCAGAACAGGACAAATGAGTACAACAACGGCTTATTATCCCTAGCTGGGTGAGAAACGTTATTTGGGGATGACTTGACTGTGGCTCATAACGGTCGAGTGACCGGAGAGTCGTTGGTCAAGGTGGCTCGGTCCAGGACCTGAACCATCATTGAGATCCTTTATTGGTGTATTATTTTTCTGACAAAGACAAGTGGGTCACGTAGAGGACTCTGCCCGATCCACGATGGAGTGTGGATTGCGTTACTATGAGGGTTGAGTACTCAGGTGCTTAGGAAGGGAATGCAGTCTCCACGCATACACATACGGCTCTAGGCTGATGACAGGGGCTATGATCTTTGACTCATGAGATGCCACAAGATCGTCAACAGGTGTAATGATCTGTGACAGAGGAGGAGGCAAAGAAACACAGACATGCTGAGCGGGAGACATACAAAGGGGTGATGTGACAGTGATGGGTGTTGATTGAGAGTGAACATGGTTGGTTCTTAGAGACATGGAGACGAGGGATGACCCCAGGGACTCCGAAGACTACTAAGATGGAGAGGGGATGGACGGAACGGGTGCAGAGGAAGCACAATGAGTCTCAGACAGGTCAATGTCGGAGGAAGGGATCACTAGTGGTGCATGGAAGACATAAAAAGGAGGGGCTGCGGAAGCGAAAGTAGAGTTCCCGATCAGAGGTTGAGACAGATGCATTTCTTCCAAGCCAATGAAACAAGGGAAGTAAGGAAGTAGGGGTCATGCAAGACAAATAACTCTGAAGTAAGTCCTCAAATAATAGCGCATCATGGGACTAAAAAACGTGAGACAATTCACCATCCCAGAAATACCACGCCTTGGTCATGATAGAGATGCCAAGGGAAATGCAAAGGCACGAGAAAGAGTACAAGAGGGCGAGTTTTCTATCACAGATATCATCTGGCAGTCAGACAGTGGTGACAAAGCTCTAGATGCGAGCAAGACGTAAGTCCATGCACCAACTAAACTAGCCTTCAAAGGGAGTATTATGGCAAGGGAGGAGATTGTGAGGGATACAGTTCCACACCCATGTCATGTAGGTTACCGCCTCAAAGGAGAAGGGGGAAGACATGCCAAATGCAAAGAGTAGGGTGTGTACACCATGAGTGAGGGTGAATTTTGAACATTCAGATACTTTGTTTTTATAGGGTGTGTAAAGAGTAGAGGGTTTCGGAAACACACCGTACGAGGATTAGAAAAAAGTTGAAACTCACCGTCACGGTAAGAACAGAAGGTGTGGAGGTGGCAACCACAGGCAAGCTCTACCTGTGACTGCCAAGACTCAAGGAGACACCATCATCTTTATGGTGAAGACCAAAGACCCTTTGCATGTGAGAGTGCTCATTATTGAGACAGAGGAAATACTGACCCACACTGTCCATGACGTCATGAGCCAAGGATCCCATGATTATGCATGCAGAAGTACAAGATTATGAGAGGTGCAAGAGTCAAAGGTGGAGAAGGGTGAATGGTGCATGTTGTCCTAAGCACAGTCGAGACAATTAGCAAAACAGGGAGTGAGGAACATCGAGGCATCCAGGCCATGCACGGACTGCCTACGCAGCAATCGATCAATCACAACAATGTGGATTTGACAAAGGTAGTCATACAGGAGTTTTGTATGTGCAGGAGCAAGAGAGGGTGTGCAAATTGCACAAGGACGGTAGTGACATAAAGACGGGATGCAAACAAGCGAACACTTCATGTAACGCGCAGTAGTATGCGGCGAGTGGTGCGATGCAAGACACATGCGACGCCGCGACTGGAGGAGACTAGATTTAGCTCAAGGATAGGCACATACAACACGTTAGGGAGAAACAACTGTTCCCCAGGGACAACAAAACAGACGAAGCCAATACCCCAACACGTTGGAGCATATTTGAGTCAGGCGGCACAAAGTGCACAGATCCACGAGGACCAAGAGAAACAATTGATGAATAACAAGAGGTTATGTGGCGATTCGCTCCCAAGTCTAAAATCCACAAGCCAGTCGCGATACAAGTGGAGTTCGGGATGCAACTCACAACATAATAGCTGAGCAGGGAGACAACTATTGACCACATGTAGCAGGAAAGAGAGGAAGGTTGAAAGACTACCAAGCCTCAATCCATGATACGTCCGTAGGAAGACAACCCTAAGCCCCCTTGGAGGAAGCACAACGGAGGGTCCTATCAGAATCACAGGCAAGTGACCCATTAGAACCATGAACAATCTCACCTCCCTCATCAAAGAGATGATACTAGTGGACAAGGTGTGCCATAACAACGTCGTAGTAGTGCTCTTCCTTTGGAGGGCCGAGATTGAGGATGACCATTCCAATGAGGAACAAGAAGGGAACCACACTGGCGGAGTGTAGGGTCCAGACATGATGCCGTAGAAGGTAGGGCCACCGTACATTAATGACCAGCCCCAAGGATATGGGGATGGATATGGAGTTGCGGTACTGCTGTAAACAAGTATAGCAGTGCTGGCGAGACCAAAGTGACTGGAGCCAGCAGAGGAAGTGGTTGCATGAGATGCTGCAAGGTGAGCAATGCCAGAAGAGTGTACCCAATATGCTCGCATGGCAAAAGCAAGGCAAGCATCATCTGGTGGTCCCTAGCACTTCTTAGCACAATCTCCAAATGCATCACAGTTCCAGCATGTGACCATGTCATAGGACGGGGATGGAAGAAGAAGTTGCAAAATCTCCTTTGTCCTTGTCCTGCCCGCCTTGACCCCCACCATGACTCTTACCCTTGTCCTTGTCCCTACCCTTAGTGACAAAGAAGGAGGCAGAAGTGGAGGAAGAGGAGGATGGACAGGGAGGTAACACAACAATGGTAGTTCTTGGCACAAGTGGGTGTAGAAAGCATCCTCTAGTATGCCTAGCCTCCACTTGTACACACTACCAATGTTTGGAGTAGCCCACGGATACCTTTGGTGAGGAGTGTGGAGCACAAAGATGACTGATACCAGTGGACAGAACACGTCGCATTCACTAGAACTGAAACAAAGCAAAAGTTTTTAGAAGGCATAGTGAGAATGAATCAGAGTTCTAGAGCCTTTAATTTAAGATTTCCAATGCATCAAAGCATGTCCAAATCGGAGCAGGAGAGCCCGTGCCACGGTCATTGAATTAGCCCTTGGTGGAGCCGCCCACCCTGCTTGCACACTAGAGAAGGGGAGGCGCTTTGACGGTGACCCGTCGGAGCGTCTTTCCTCTTCCAGAAGTCAAGGAGATGTTCACTCTGGTCAAGGAGGTCTCCTTGTTTGCTTCCTTTATGACCCTGATGTAATTGGAGCCCATTGGAGTCGCACTCAGATCACTGGAAGTGGAGTATCGCCTCACCCATGACGGATACAATATTCCACTTGCTGGGTGATCCCTTGTATGTTGGCTGTGGCGCCTCAATTACGCAATCCAATGAATACCACTTACTATGATGCCTGAGAGCTCGATGTGTGTATGCATAGAGTTAAAAGGTCACTTGCATGTTTACAGATCCATAAAAGCAAAAGAAACCACCTCCTCCTTGAGTAGAACTCGGATTTAAAGTCTGAAAATGACAAATTACCCCTATATTTTCTTGAAAATGAGCACATGTTTGCACCACATTCCATATTGAATAACTAGATTTATCCCAAATATCACAAAACGCATTAGTAGAGGACTTTCAGATTGTTGAAGAGGGTAATTTGTGGGGTGCTTGCATGGGGCTTTTGAGACTCCCCATGCGCTAAGAGGGAACCTGCTAGGCCTTGCTAGTGCAATGCCTAATAAGGGCCTGCACAAGACAAAAACTCTAAAATCCAGTGTATAATCAATGGGAGCGATTGTAGGTGCTTTGCATGTACAAAATCAGGTGTAAAGTTGGAAGGAATGCATGAAAAAACTCCTCAATCATTGAATGACAAGAATCTAGCCGACATTAATCGGCAAATCTACGTTGTAAGACCCCCCTCCTCCAGCCCCCCTCTAACACTACCTACCCCTCTTGCACGTGTGATTAGAACCCTTAATCACAAGGGCAACAATCAGAAGTGGGATGGAGGGTGGGGGGAGAGGGGGATTAGACGATGGAAATGCCATTGGCCGGCATTTTTGTGCCATCGAAATCTCCCTCCTGGTGAAAATGCCCCTCTCAAGTGCACAGACTGCAATCGAGCTCTATATGACCAATTTTTGCATGCTTAACAACAACACATGTTGAGAACTGAGCATAGTAAAAAGGGTGGGGGAATAGGGCTTATGATTCCAAAACAGGAACGGATGGGGTTCATGTTTCCAAGGTAGGGACGGATTAGATGTTTGTTTCTGAGGTAATTGGGGAATGAGGGTCAAGCATGTGGATATGATTGGGGAATTTACCCTTTCAAAATTCTCTTAGCCTCTCCGTTACTAATAGGAAAAAATTCTCTCGCAAGTTCCACCTCCTTCACCATTCAAGATCTCACTGGCCTCCTAACCTCCATGGTGTTTCACCTGCCTCCTAATTCTCCAGGTTTAATCTGCACCTTCCAGGTTCTACCCTCCCTTGAACTTCGATACCACACGTAGAAGCGTCCCCACATGACCCAAGGTAAGAACATCACTCTTGTGTTTGTTTCTGAGAACAATCTTGTTCTAAGTCTCCGTGCCAGACTGCAGGTCCCATCCTCCTGCTTCCCCCTCCCCTCCCTAGCCCTCCTCAAAGTCTATTCCGTCCTTCTTTCACCCTTTTCCCTCACCCCGTCTTATGAATCCAATTGTCAGGAAAAATACCCCCACATAAAATTGCATTGGCCCTCCCTTCACAGAACATTTTGCTGTTAGAATGAGGTTCCAACGTGGCCTGACCATTTCCTGAGGTTCACAACTCTTTTGGGCAGCAGTCTTAGACGAAGTGTGTGCTTTCTGGTCGCCACACACTATGTGAGCAGAGTTCTGACGGAATTCAGCAACACCCAAAGTTGGAAGAGCTGGGGATCAATTTTGAGTGGATTACTGGACACCAACCACATCAGCAAAGTTATAGTGCGAGTCACAAGCTTTCCAACGCACCAAACCGCGTGCGATTTGGACCACCGTAGTGCCCGATACGCGATTCGGAGTGCATCATTGAGTCTCTGTCCCTGACAGAGCACTAGCGTGAGTGACGGGCGCCCGAAGCGCCCTGGACCCCAATGAAGCATCAGACCGCCATTCCGAAGCACACATGGCTCCAATGAACCATGGGATATTACTGCTAGCATCCCCCAAGGGGCACCTCGGCCATGGTGTGCGTGGTGGGAGTCGAACTGGTCACCGCCAGATCATTTTTCCGGCCGGTACCAAGTCTGCCGTCCAAACCCAGACGGCCAGCACCACCTCCCAACTTTGACGGCCCATAACTCCCTCAATTCTTAGCCGATTGCTGCGATTCAAATTGCAGCTGGTCCAGCTTGTCCTCTAGTTTCTGAAACATCCATCCATACATGCAGAAATGTACTTTTCAAGGATCTGGAGCCATCACCCTGAAAACGGCAAGTCCAGGGCATGGCACGGGGCAATATGTAATATTTGCCACCTTCCTCTTGACCTTTGCTTGAAGAAAACCATGAATACTACTTTCTTTTGATCCATCCCAGTTGCTCATTGTACACACTTCATCAATTCTGATCACCGTGGTCCTTGCCCTTATTGTCGACAAGACAAATTAATTGAGCATTGTTTCCTGCTTTGTCCAAAAGTACAGTGCCTCACCGACTGTCTTTACTCCCTATACCAACACTTCTTCCCTGATCTCCCCTCAGATCCCATTGACCTTCTCCTCAGGCCTTTTGAACCAGTCACATATACTGCTGCTTGGTTCGTCATTCGTGCTACACTATGTCACCTCATCTCGCAAGAAAGATGGGTGAACTCCTCCTCTTCCCGAGGGCCCAAACTAACCGTCACGTTTCCCACTGCCCTAAAACAACATATATGATTTATCTCCTCTACCGTACTGTTGGCCATATTCGTTCAAACAAATTATTTTTATTTGCCCATGTGTGCGTAAATAAATTCTTACTGGTATGGGCAAATTCCTCTTAAAATTGTGGCAATCAAACACATTTTTCGCTCAAAGGTGTTACTAAAATAATTGTTGTACCACCCGGGTATACACAAAGAACAAACAGGTACATGGTCATTGACATTAAGAAAAAAAAAAGGCGGAGTCCACGTCAGCCTACGTCACACAGCAGGTACAATTTCGTCCTCTGGCTCTCGCACTATGCGCTCTTTAAACAGGGTGCTCTCTTCAGCGAGCGCCTATTCAGCCGCAGCTTCCTGGAAAGCAGCATCCAGGCAGTGCTCGAAGCCGCACGCCGTCCAGGCGTGCTTGACGAGGTCCACGTTGCACTTAAACCTGCGCCAGGAAGAGAGCACCCACGACAGGCCCAGATTACGTATCCGCGGCATCCCTAGGTCAATCTTGCCATGGCGTCCCGCCTCCAGGCTAATGCGAACCTCATTCGCATGCCACTTGTTGTACTGCACCTCAATTGCACCCTTCAGAGGGCGCTGCAGGCCAACGTTGGCTGGCTGTGCTTTGGAGGTGCAGCCCGCCGGGATGAACAGGAGGCGGATGTAGCCGTAGTGGGTTTTGATGAAGTCCCGCAGTTCGGATGATGTGTGAGGCCGCCACGCGTCCACAAGCACAATGAGCTTCTGACGCCCGACCTCCTTCCGCTTTGCCGTGCACTGTTTTTTGTACCACGGGTTAATGACGTGTGTAATCCAGTCACGTGTTGTCTTCGTGTTCGCCCAGCGATTGTCGGTGTGGGTGTTGTGGAAGTTGAGGTCCTCACGAGCGATGCGGGAGTCTGCATTGTCCGGGTGACAGCGTTGGGTCTTCCCAGCATAGATGAGCTGTAAAGGTAGCAGCTCTCCTGCCATGGAGGAAGTGACAACCGCTGTTATCTGGCGCTTGTCGTCTAGTGCTTGTATGGCAACTTCCTTACAACCCGTGGGCGCGTACGTTCGGTCACCTGCATTAAGAAAACAGAGTAGTGAGTCTATGTAAACAGAAATAAATACAAGGCTTCCATGGAAAGACATGCATGACAACGTACCGGTGGGGACGAGGGAGATGCCGGTGTGGTCCGCGTTGACCACGAAGTTGGCATCAACCTTGTGCATTTCCATAAGCACGGCAACGCGCTTGTGCATGGCAAGCACAAGGTCCTCCCACTTCGCCGGCGCTTTTTGTGCAACGGTTGTGCCACAGCGGTATGACCACTTCATGCGGTTGCGAACAAAGTCTCGTGTCCAAGAACGGGAGAAGCTCATGGAGCCGCCATTGGATGGAAGCTCCTCCAGGTGGTGTTTGATTGTGAGAGCATGTAGGACACCACAAAGGGTGGCAGAGTTGATGATTGTGCCAGCGGTGCACATGTCAGAGATGGCATTGATGATGATGCCCGCAAACTCAGGGTGGCGGTCGAGGAAGCCAGGGCGGCCCGTGTTTCCATGAGTCCGGCGTGCAGTTGCTCCTTGCGTCTTGATTTCCTCCACGTGTGTCAAGTAGGATTGGAACTTGGCAAGCAGGTTTGTAGAGCCAGTTTCATACCACCCACGGATTGTTGATGCATTGAGTTGATCGTACACGCACCGGCGACCGGCTTCCCGGTACAACTTGCGCAAGATCTTACTTGCCTGGTACGCATTGCCACCAGCAAGCACGGCTTGCTGGATCCTCGGGAGATGGCCGTCTCCCAGCAAATTGACGTAGGCGCCACGCAGATTGGACCCAGTCCCATCACCATCCGGCTGTGATTCGGCGGCGGGTGATGACGCCGTGGCGGGTGGGAGAGGGAGGCGAGCCCTCACAGTGGCAGCCACCGTTGCGGGCTTGGTGCCCACTTCTGTTGGAGCCAGAAGTAGGCTGTCACGATTCTTGGGCGGGCGACCAACGGGCCGCTTCTTAGGAACCTTGCATGGTTTCGGGTGCAGAACCTTGTGCAAGTCAAAATGGTGATCTGGCTGGACGGCGGCCTCCTCACGGCTGATGCGCTTCAGGTTGAAGTCCAGAAGTGACTTCATGGTGGCTGGCTGGTGCATGACTTGCAATTGCACTGACTCGTACCGTGCACTTGTGGAGGTGCAACACCGAAGCCACGCGGCTTCGTTGTTGCACCGGGCTGAGCGCTACAGTCACGCGTCGTTGCAGTGATCCGAAGCATCTGACGTTACGTTGATCCGACGGACGTCCGACGTCGCCGGCTTCGCTCTTTGAACTCCGAACTTCGAACGTCCGAAGTTGGGCAGTGGTATTTTCTACACAGGACTAAGCATAGTGGGCGAATATGACAACCCCCATATGCCCAGACAACATCCTTAGGTGACTCCAATAATAATTCAAAAATGACCCATTTTGGGTGAATATGAATGGCACTTAAACCAGAACAAAAAATGAACGAATATGGCCGACAGTACTTCAAGCGGAGGGCTTCCTCAAGATGATGAGAAGCTTCTTTAGCGTGAGAAGCACTTCAAGTGGAGCTGCTGATGTCAGCCGCTAGCAAAGCGGAGAGGCGCAAAATGGCGGTAGTGGCGGTGGAGGGATGCAGGTCGAAGAAGTAAAGCGATGGCGGTGGCAGAGGGATGACTGGGTCACAGGGCACCAGGTGAGGTTACTTAATGCTCTGATACCATGTCAAAATAATGCAGGAGCAGAGATAGGAGCAACAGAAGCAAGCAGAAGCAACAAAGTGTGTGGGAGGTTGTCCCCGGAATGACGAAAGCAGAGAGGTGAGTGCGGATCCATGGAGTTAGTCGCAGGGCCTTGAGAAAGGTGAGAGACCGAAGCTCCGAGGTAGACAGGAGGCAGTGAGAGAATGCGAGAGCGAAGTGAGTAATGTGCTGATGCTGAGCAAAGGATCAGGAGTGACGAAGCGAAGGGCTGGGATCAGAGAATGGTTGGTGAAGGAAGTGAGAGTGAGAGGCGAGCAGAGCAAGAACATGGCGGCGAAGCCGCGGAACCGAAGGAAACAGGATGCGAAGAACTGTTCTGGTTGAACTCGAGGGGATGAACATCCTCAATATATATGGGCAGAACAGGACAAAACAACGAAACAATGGCTTCTTTCCGCTAGCCGGACGCGGGTGACAGGTGTCACATTATTAGGGGATGACTCGGCCTTGTCGGTTCAACGGTCCTGCGAACCGAACATTGGTTGCCGAGGTGGTTCGGTCCTGAACTTGAACCATTATTGAGAAGGACTTTTCCTGCTGGCTGAGTACTCTGGGTGAGTTTCTTCGGTGCCATTTTCTGACACCCCCCTTGGAACTCACACAAGATATTCAGACAGGTGGACAGTCAGGAAGATCCAAGAGTCTTCTAGTCCTCCTCTGTTGAAGGTGTGGCTACGGATAGTGGGGAAGGAGGACTGGGAAGATACTCATGATGGGGAACCCTTAGTGGTTCCGTGAGATTGCGCACCCTGACACGCTGTGGACAGTTGAGCCACCAAGGCAGCCCTCTTCTTCCACTGACTTCTCTCGGTTCCATGACCAGTGCATAGATGTCAGATATCCAAACATCATAATGTCTGAGAGAGGACCGGAAGGGTTCTTCTATAGTAAGCCAGAGGATGAGCCGGGCTTGATACTCTGCGTAGAAGTAGTCGCACCAGTATCGGGTGACTTCCTGGTCTCGTTGAAGTTATAGCGGTCAGAGTGCAAGGAGCCTCATCTTTTAGAGAAGATGGTCCAGAGATAAATAGTGTGGATGTCCACATTAGTGGTCCTTTGCAAGGTGGAATACCAGGTGTTTGTATTCCGATAGAGTTGAAATGGAGGATCGGGATGCGTCTGGCAATGGCGAAGGTCTCTGGAGAGATTTTTCGTTGCTCCCACCAAGAGATTGATCGTCGACCCGATGATGCAAGGGCGAGTCGCGTATGTGTTGCTGAGAGAAGAGGAGCACCGTGAGGGGAGGCCACAGGGTAGTGAGTTGTGAGAGACTTGCTGCTTGCGTGAGTGTTGTATGCTGTGGGCCTGGCAGTTGGTCTATGCCGGCCCTGATGCTGCTTGAAGACAATGGATGAGGGTAAGGTGGAGTCAGAGGCTGGCGCAGGAGTAGCCTCCATGCGCTGCGAGAAGAGGACCGGATGGATTGCTGATTCCGAGTGGATGATAAAGACGGATAATGGTGAAGACTTGGATGCTGTAGGAGGGGACGTAAAGGTGTGACCAGAGGAACGTTCGCCATGGCTGCAGGTCGTCACCTTACAGGCGATGCGATCAGGCACGTCTGTGCACCGAGCAGATGAGCAAAATTGATGCAATGAGGAAGGATACTCATTGATGAAATTGGCACAAGGGGGAAGCCTCGTGCGCTGCGAAGAAATCGGTGTGGGTGCAAGGCGCCACGAGATTGGTGGTTTGACCGAGCACATCCATGTGCTGAGCAGGATGACAAAAGCGAATGATGGAGGACGAATGACTGACAGCGGAGTGGGTGCAGGGGCGAAACCACGTGCCTTGCTGAAATAGAGGGATAGAATGCGGCAAGGGGAATGCGAGAGCCAACGCGCCGCGAGAAATCTGCTGCCGGCGTGGGTGCAGGCTGCTGCGAAGCGTGCAGCTAGCTCGTGCAGATCCTTGTGCTGGCCACAGATGCTGATGATAGCTGATGAAGGGGCGGAAGCTGATGATATAGAAGTGGGCACAGGGGCGAGCCCGTGCACTGCGGAAAGTTTCAGCGTGGGTGCAGGTCGTCGTGAAACGGGCAATGCAACCGGGCGGATCCTTGTGCCAAGTAGAAGTGGAAAGCACAAGCGGAGGAACAGATCATGACAGAGGCGACCGATGGCCGAGTGGACACAGGGGTGAAACCACGTGTGCTGCGACGCGATGCGGATGATAGTGAGGATGAAGCTGATGAAGAACAGTAATTTGAAGGAGGCAGATGAAGCTGAGGTGAAGCTGAAGCGAAGGCAGGTTTGAGGAGATGGAAGATGAAGAGGACGCGTGGAGGCTACTGGTGGCAATGCTGGTGGCACGTCGAAGGGGGGACGATAGAGATGAGGATGAAAAGACAGGAAGCGAAGTGGCAGTGGGCGCAAGTAAGGTAACCAGTTGCTCTGCTGTTAGGAGAGTGATGGCTTGTTCCCCAGTTGGCTCAAAGCGTGAGCAGGAAGACGGGTGGTGTCCGCTATCCTCATGGCGAGAGGAAGTTGGCTGTAGTAGAGGAATTCGTGTAGCAAGCAGTGGCACTAGTCCATTGATGTCAGGAGAGTGACGGCTTGTTCCCCAGTTGGCTTGCAAGAGGAGCAAGAAGACTGGTGGTGTCAGATGTCCTGGCGACGGAAGGCATGTTGCTACTACTGATGACGTGAAAGGCGGTGCGAGGGTGCGGCTCGAGATGATGGATGCAAGAAGGGCGAGGGGGATGGAGCTGACGGAGGTGAGGAGGCAGCTGGAGCAGATGAGGAAGATGAGATCTTTCTGCAGCGACTAGGATGACGAAGGGAGGGCAGGCAGCAGGCAGCAAGAAGCTTCCAGGAAGATGTCAGCAGGTGGCGGCTCGAGAGCTGCTGGCAGCTGTTGTAGACGGCGAGTCACCCAGTGTCGGCCACGGGCACAAGATGGGCATAGGGCTTCCTCAAGATGACGAGTCGCTTCTTCAGCGTGAGAAGCACTTCAAGCGGAGCTTCTGATGTCAGCTGCTAGCGAAGCGGAGAGGCGCGAAATGGCGGTAGCGGCGGTGGAAGGATGCATGTCGAAGAAGTAAAGAGATGGCAGTGGCAGAGGGATGACTAGGTCACGGGGCACCAGGTGAGGTTACTTGATGCTCTGATACCATGTCAAAAGAATGCAGGAGCAGAGATGGGAACAACAGAAACAAGCAAAAGTAACAAAGTGTATGGGAGGTTGTCCTTGGAATGACGAAAGAAAAGTGGTGAGGGCGGATCCACGGAGTTAGTCGCAGGACCTTGAGAAAGGTGAGAGACCGAAGTTCCGAGGTAAACAAGAGGCAGTGAGAGAATGTGAGAGCCAAACGACTAATGTGCTGATGTTGAGTGAAGGATCAAGAGTGACGAAGCGAAGGGCTGGGATCAGAGAATGGTTGGCGAAAGGAGTGAGAGTGAGAGGTAAGCAGAACAAGAACACGGCGGTGAAGCCGCGGAACCGAAGGGAACAAGATGCAAAGAACTGTTCTGGTTGAACTCGAGGGAATGAACATCCTTGGTATATATGGCAGAACTGGACAAAACAACGAAACAACGGCTTCTTTCCGCTAGCCAGATGCGGGTGACAAGTGTCACATTATTAGGGGATGACTCGGCCTTGTCGGTTCAACGGTCCTGAGAACCAAACATTGGTTGCCGAGGTAGTTCGGTCTTGAACCTAAATCAGTATTGAGAAGGACTTTTCCTCTTGACTAAGTACTCTCGGTGAGTTTCTTCAGTGCCATTTTCTGACATGGAGGTGTACTTCACCGCTGCTGGGGTCAACGACGATCGCAAGAAGATTGACCTCGCGGCCGCACTTTTTTGTGGAACGGTGTTAACTTGGTGGTCTGATCTAAAGACTATCTGACGGCAGCACGAGACCGGCGAGGCCTCATCAATGGCCATCGGTGCCCGTCTCAAATCGCCGACCGTAGGTGTTCTACCCTTGGAGTAGATCAACCCGCGGTGCCAAGACGCGCTGACGCTACCAACCGAATGGAATCAATTTTCGTGCACGATGCTCGCACGCTTTAGACGACTGAAAGAGAAGGCCGACGCACGGTACAAGCTCCAACGTCTACATCAGCAGTCCAGCATGGCGGAGTACACGCGGAGATTTCGCGAGATCATCACCGAAACACACATCGCTCCCGACGAGCTCTGTTTCCATTACAACAACTGCCTCAAGCAAGATATCTGACAAGAAATCGCTATTTTTGGCATCCAGAATGACTTGTCGCAGATGATTACAGCAGTAGAAAGGATCGACAATTCCGACCACAATGCTCGGATCCAGGAATCCTATGGTTGGCAACCTCCTAACCATAATCATTGTGGGAGCGGAAAAAGCCAGTCGGCGGACTCCTCGACCCCGATGGAAGTGGACGCGGTCGACCAAAGATATACGTGAACCTCCTACAACCACAGAAAAGTCGGGCACATCTCTCGCAATTGTCGGAGCAAGCAGCAGGCCAAAAAGGGGAGGAAGTTGCAGAAAACCAAGTCGGGAAATGGTAAAGGACAGGAGTAAAAGGCACAACTATTTTCTGTGAGGAGCAATCTGCGTCGAACAATCGGTCGTCTGAACGGCCTATATCACCACAGAGGGTTTTTGAGATCGAAAAGTTCAATGAGGGGTACGAGGACAACCAACCGGCGATACTGTTAAAAGTTCAGCCTCGAGGGTACAAAAGTCACAGAATGGTGCCGGCGCAATTGGATGGAGGAGCTTCACACAGCTTCGTGAGCAACGACATGGTTTGCAAACTGCGTTTGCACACCAAACCAAGGGTGTTTGAAGGGAAAACCATCGACAAGAGACTACAGAGACGGAGACCCCGAGAACCACTACGACTACAAGTGGGAGATCTGCGGGATGTAACGGTTTTGAGGTCTTGTCCAATGAGCGATCACAAAATCATCCTCGGACGAGATTTCCTATACCGGCACAGTCCACAGGTCGACTTGAACAGCGGCGATGTCTATGTGGAGATCGACGGTGCCAAGTAATAATTCCGCGTGCAGGACGGAAGCCGACTGCGGAAGCAGCAAAGGTGGAAGCACCAGAGGAAACCGTGGAAGCCCAAAAGCGACAACCTGTGCAGTCGATACTGCTCAACGTGGCCAAGCAGTGTATACGACGAGGAGCTCGTGCGTGGCTCATGCATCTTGAGCCAATGGGAGAAGCAGAAGTGGCAACAACTGACTCATCATCGGCCTCATCAGCCTCATCGGCATCAACGAAGTTCACAATGGTACCTGAAGAGTTCGGCATCCAGAAGTTTGCGAACGTCTTCCCCGACGAACTGCCAAAAACTTTACCTCCTCAACGAGACATTGACAATTGCATCGAACTGAAGCCGGGTAGCCGACCTACTGTTCGAGGGGCCTATCGGATGAGCGATCATGAGCTGACCCAGCCAAAAAAACAGCTTAATGAGATCCTCAATCTGGGGTTCATCCGTCCATCCACACCACCTTACGCCGCACCAGTATTACTCGTAAGAAGGAAAATTGGCGAGATGCGGACGTGCGTGGATTACCGGGCGTTGAACGACGCTACCATCAGGAGCCGCTACCCTCTTCCCCGAGCTGAAAAACTTTTCTACCAACTCCGAGGAGCCCGAATTTTCAACAAAATCGATTTACGCGGCGGACATCACCAGATACGCGTGGCAGACATCAACATCAAGAAGACGGTGTTTTGAACATGCTACGGGCACTTTGATTTCAAAGTCATGCCGTTCGGACTCAATTGTCCCGGTGACGTTTATGACGGCAATGGACAACGTTTTCCAACCCTCCCTCGACAATTTTGTCGCGGTGTACCTTGACGACATTCTGGTGTACAACCGCACCCCGCAGGAGCACAATGGACATCTTGAAAAATCCTTGAAGTTTTACGAAGAGAGAATTTTTTGGAAAACTCTTTAAATGCGACTTCGGTCGTCGTTCGATCAAGTTTTTGGGCCACGTCATGAACGGCCGACGGATCACCATGGATCCAAAAAGGTGGCAGCAGTCGTCGATTGACCGACGCCGACCAACGTTCAAGAAATTTAGGTTTTTCTCGGGTTCTACAATTACTACCAGCGATTTGCACGGGATTACGCCCCAGTGTCAGCGCCTCTTTTTGACCTCACTCGAAAAGAAAATGAATGCCGCTGGGGAGATAGCAAACAAGAAGCGTTCACCGCTTTGCGGAACGCTCTGACTTCAGCGCTAGCCCTACGATTAGCTGATCCAACGATCGACTACGTCATGGCCACGAATGCATCAGACCGAGCCATTGGCGTGGTCCTTCTGCAAGACCATGGCAACGGCGAACAACCGGTCGCCTACATGTCTCAAAAAATGCGGGGACCGGAACTCAACTATGTAGTACACAAGAAGGAGATGCTGGCGCTCGTGCACACATTTAAGACGTGGCGGCACTACCTAGAGTGTCACCGATGCGTAGTGTGCACTGACCACCACGCATTAAAAATTTTGAGGACGCAACCAAATCTTTGCCGACGTCAAACCCGATGGAGGAAGTTCCTTGAATCCGGGTTCGACTACGATACCGAATACCAGCAAGGCAAAACCAATCCGGCGGACGCACTCAGCCGCCGACCAGATTCTATTGATGACATGGCAACACTATAGCTACAGCAAAATCCGTACCTCGAGCGACTATTTGCACGAGGCTACGACAAACACGGCGGATCTGATAAAACGAAATTCTCCTTGATGCAACCTATTGGCGACGGCGCTTCACTCGCCAAGTGGTCATTCCCCGAACGACGAACTTCGCCTGATGCTGCTCGAAGAGTGCCACGATACCAGACCATGTGGACACTTCAGAGAGGACAGGACGCTGAAGAAAATGGCAAAAAACTATTGGTGGGACAAGATGCAATCCGACGTGGCCAACGTCTACAAGACTTGCAACATATGTCAGCGACAAAAATCCTGTTGCACGAGGCCACCTGGACTTCTACAACCGCTCCCTGTCCCGACGGAACCATGGACAGACATCTCCATGGACTTCGTCACAGGATTACCGTTCACACCCGAGGGATATGACGCAATCCTCGTGGTCGTTGACAAGTTTTCCAAGATTTCCCACTTCATCCTGACAACGACCACGGTCACCGCCGAGAGAACAGCGCGACTATTTCTAAACAACATCGTACGGCTACACGGCGTACCGAAAACCATCACGAGCGACAGAGATGGTCGATTCACCAACCATTTCTGGCGCGAACTGATGACTCGCTACTGCAGCAGAATTCAACTTTCAACAATGTTTCATCCTCAAACCGACGGACAAACCGAGCGGAAAAATCAGACGCTCGAGCAGCTTCTCCGAACACAATGCGAACCGCACGAGACAGATTGGGCACAAAAACTCTCGACCGCCGAAATCGCATATAATTCGACAGTTTCTACCGCAACAGGTAAAACTCCATTTGAAGTGGTGTATGGCAAACTTCCCGCCACACTAGCCGGACTACAAAGTTGCAGCAACATCCCCGCGGTCACCGTTCAACGACACGACCTCATTACCATCTGGGAGGAAACACGGCACACTCTCGTGAAGACTCAAGCAGCGATGAAGCGAGCAGGCACCGACATCGCAGCGACCATGTATTCCCCGCTGGTGATGGAGTCCTCCTCAGCTCGGCGAACATCAAACCCCGATGAGGCGACTGTTCAAAGCTCAAACCCTGATGGTTGGGACCGTTTGAGATCAAGCGTATGCAAACCCCCGTGGTTGCGCGACTCAAACTCCCCGACACTATGCAAGTTCATCCAGTGATCCATAACAGCAGACTGAAGCACTACCGAGACCCTCGAGAGAACTTCCCTGGCAGGGATGTCCCTCCTCCTCCTCTCGTTCAAGTGGACGAAGACACAGAAAACATCATCGAGGACATCCACGGCCATTGACGACGCGACAAGACAACAGAATTTCTTGTCAAGTGGCATGGCTATGACGCCGCGCATAACAGCTGGGATCCCTACGACAACCTCCGAGACGTCGATCATCTCATCAAGAGCTATTATCGCCGTCACCGGGCCACATCTGTAAGCGCGCCGGGACGTTGCGGCTAAAAGGGGGGAAGTGTTACGTACCAGACGTACACGAGTCCCTAATGTTTCCGAGTGAGCATTTATGTTATTACACAAACAACCCTTCGCGTCGCGAGAACCGTGATATTCACTCTGACGGCCGAGGGCAAACTGGCCAACTGCCCTGCCCTCACTGGCGATTCTCGAAATTTCCGACATCTTTGACCACTCTCGCGAACCTACGAATAGAAGTATCACGACCTTTCGGTCGACTTCTCGACACATGGAGACAAATATGGATTTATAAAGATGCTTCTCGCACCTTCACCTTCGATTCTCGAAGACCCCGACTTCTCGGCGGACCTTCTCGAACCCAAAAACTCACGACGCGCCTCCGCACGCGTCGCTCGACGTCCGACCTAATGACCCCGACTATGTCCCATTTGGAACTGGACACTTGTACATACGTGTTCTGTCATTTCGACACTTGTCATCGAATTAAACTTACCACTAATTATGAATTTATTAATTTTCTCTAATTTACAATCTTGTTATGCCTCGCAACTTCTTGCTGTTCACCATTTACGCTCCGTTCAGCATAACACTGAGGTAGCCCCCCTGCCTCAGTTGGTTACGATCAGGGGCAAAAAAAGGGAAAAAGTCTCTTGCAGGTTAGGATCGAATTCCCACCGCATCAGCCAACGCGCCGGCTGACCGGCCGCCGGAGTTCCTCTGTGGCCGGCCTGTCTGTCGGTTTGCGTTGGCTGTCCGACTGCTCTCGCCCACCGCTCGCGCGCAACAGCGACGGCAGCAGCGACAGCAGCAGCAGCAGGAGCAGCGGCCCTCGCGCGCAGCGACGGCGGCGAACGCGACTGGTCTCCAAGACATTCGCGCAGACCCCCTTTCAACCCCCCATCCAGCCCCACCATCCCACTCCCACCCCCCTCGCGTCTCACGTCCCACGTCACCACGTCTCACACCACTCCCATGGCATCTTCGTCGTCTTCCGCGGCGGCGCCGCAGCAGCGGCAGCTGCTGATCGGCGGGCGGTGGGTGGCGCCGCAGCAGGGTGGTACACTACCCGTTGTCAACCCCGCAACTCAACAGTGCATCGGTGAAACTGCCCCACTCCCCTTCCCTCTTTTCTCGATCCCTCCCTCTCCCATTCCTACTCCCCTCCCCCTCTTCCTCTCTCCCCTCTCTCCTCATCTCCCCCTCTTCTCCTCTCCCCTCTCTCCCCCTATCCCCCTCTTCTCTCTCACCCTTTCTTCCCCTCTTTCCCCTCTCTCCCCCTCTCTCTTCCCTCTCTCCCCCCCTCCCCTCTCCCTCTCTCTCTCTCTCTCTCTCTCTCTCTCTCTCTCTCTCTCTCTCCAGACCCGTCAGCATCCCAAATGGGCAATTGCAGAAACCGACCCTGATCGGAAGCGGTCCTCTGCTGTGCCCTTTCTTTTCCTTCCTTTCCCTTTCTTGTTCTTTCTTCTCTTTTCCGTCGAATTTCTCTTCTTTTATTCTCTTTTGTTTTCTTTTCCTTTCTTCTGTCCTTATCTCTTCTCCTCTTCTCTTTTTCTTTTCTTTTTTTACTCTCTTGTCATCTCACAATTAAGGAGGCCAGCCTTTGCGCTCCCCACACGCTCTTTCTTTCCCTCGTCCATCCCCCATCGCCTTTCCCCAACACCAATCGCTTCGCCACTTCACACACGCACGACGTCCCAGGCACGATACCGGCGGCGACGGCGGAGGACGTGCACGCGGCGGTGGTGGCGGCGCGGCACGCCTACGAGCGCAACGGCGGCGCGGACTGGCCGCGCGCCGCCGGCGCCGCACGCGCAAAGTTCCTCCGTGCGATCGCGGCCAAGGTACGGGACCAACTCGCTGCACTGCCAACAGACGTCTCTTGTGCCAAGGTAGTCCTTGCCGTCCCTATTCGGTTGCGATGGCAGCCCGTACGTTCATTGGTCCGTCCGTCTGTCCGTCCGTCCGTCCGTCCGTCCGTCTGCCCGTCCGTCCGCCCATCCTGTGCCTCTTGCCTCCCTGTGGCGGCGGTGGTAGTGGTGGTGGTGGTGGTGGTG
>SZWC01007758.1:34394-63270 GCA_023375785.1 Penium margaritaceum | reverse complement strand
GGGGGGGGGCGGCCGTGTTGTGCTACCTCAACTCTACCTTTGAGCCTAAGCCGTGGGGGGGTAGGGGGGGTGTCATAATGCGGTCGCAAATCTGTCCTCCAGGTCGTCCACGGAACATCCATCTAGGGGGGTGGGAGGGAGTATTCCAGTGAAGGCACCTACGCGTAACAAATAAACAAAAACCGACCTGGTGTCAAAGGGAGAAACCTTTTGCTATTTATTGAATAGCAAGTGCAAATACTTTCAACTAGTGGAACGGCGTGGCTACCATGTACAAAGACCAACCAGATTAGGCATGTGCCACTTACCATTACCAAATAACTTTACTATGTGTGGTTAACGTTGACAACCCATACTATGGGAAACGAATTGTCAGAGGGGGAAACAATGGGTTGGGAACACCAAGTATCACATAGCAAGCACAAGGGGCTTCAATACGTTGTGGCACGGTGTGGAGATCATGCACGATGACTAACCAAAGTAGGCATGTGTCACTGACCATGACCAAATAATGTCACTAAGTGTGGTAAACTCATAACACGAGTCACAAATGGTCAGGGTGGAAGATAATGGTTTATGAATACTAGTTATCTACCAGCAAGTACAAATACCTTCAATATGTCATGGCACAATGTGGCTTCAATGCACAGTGACCAACCAAAGTATGCATATGTCACTGAACATGACGAAAGAATTTCACTTCATGTGGTCAACGTTGAAAACGCAAAGCACGAGTCACAAATGGTCAGAGGGGAAAACAATGGATTGGGAACACTAGTAATCAACAAGGAAGTACAAAGCCCTTCAACAAGCAGTGGCACGGTATGGATAGCGTGCACAGTGACCAGCCAAAGGATGCATACGTCACTGACTACGACCGAATAAGTCCACTATGCGTGGTCAACATTGACAACTCATAACACGAGTCACAAATGGCCAGAGGGAGAGACAATGGTTTGGGAAGCCCATGTATTGACTAGAAAGGACAACGAACTTCAATACGTAGTGGCACGGTGTGGCTAATATGCACACCAAACAACCAAACTAGGCATATGTCATTGATAATGACCACATAATTTCAATATGGGTGGTCAACGTTGACCAACCATAACACGAGTCACAAACGGTTAGGACAGGAAACAATGCTATGGGAATATTGGTTCTCAACTACCAAGTACAACGACCTTCATTCAGTATAAGCACAATGTGGCTACCATGTACAATGACCGACCAAATTAGGCATATGTAGTGCCTTTGACCAAAGAAATCCGCTGTGTGTGGTAAAAGTTGACAACTCAAAATACGAGTCACAAATGGTCAGAGGGGGAAACAATGGTTTGGGAACACCAAGTATCACATAGCAAGTACAAGGGGCTTCAATACGTTGTGGCACGGTGTGGAGACCATGCACGATGACCAACCAAAGTAGGCATATGTCAATGACCATGACCAAATAAAGTCACTAAGTGTGATAAACTTTGACAACTCACAACATGAGTCACAAATGGTCAGGGCGGAAGGTAATGGTTTGTGAATACTAGTTATCTACTAGCAAGTACAAATACCTTCAATATGTAGTGGCACAATGTGGCTTGAATGCATAGTGACCAACCAAAGTATGCATATGTCACTGAACATGACGAAAGAATTTCACTTCATGTGATCAACGCTGAAGACGCATAACACGAGTCACAAATGGTCAGAGGGGAAAACAATGGATTGGGAATACTAGCTATCAAGTAGGAAGTACAAAGACCTTCAACAAGCAGTGGCATGGTATGCCTAGAGTGCACAGTGACCAACCAAAGGATGCCTACGTCACTGACTACGACCGAGTAAGTCCACTATGTGTGGTCAACATTGACAACTCATAACACAAGTCACAAATGGTTAGAGGGCGAGACAATGGTTTGCGAAGCCTATGTATTGACTAGAAAGGACAAAGAACTTCAATACGTAGTGGCACGGTGTGGCCAATATGCACACCAAACAACCAAACTAGGCATATGTCACTGATCATGACCACAGAATATCAATATGGGTGGTCAACGTTGACCAACCATAACACGAGTCACAAACGGTCAGAACAGGAAACAATGCTATGGGAATATCGGTCCTCAACTACCAAGTACAAGGACCTTCAGTCAGTGGTAGCACCGTGTGGCTACCATGCACAGTGACCGACCAAAGTAGGCATATGTACTGTCTTTGACCAAAGAAATCCGTTGTGTGTGGTCAACGTTGACAGCTCATAAAAAGAGTCACAAATGGTCAAAGGGGGAAACAATGGTCTGGGATCACCAAGTATCACATAGAAAGCACAAGGGGCTTCAATACGTTGTGGCACGGTGTGGAGACCATGCACGATGACCAACCAAAGTAGGCATATGTCACTGACCATGACCAAGTAATGTCACTAAGTGTGGTAAACTTTGACAACTCACAACACGAGTCACAAATGGTCAGGGTGCAAGGTAATGAATTGTGAATACTAGTTATCTACTAGCAAGTACAAATACCTTCAATATGTAGTTGCACAATGTGGCTTCAATGCACAGTGACCAACCAAAGTATGCATATGTCACTAACCATGACGAACAAATTTCACTTCACGTGGTCAACGTTGAAAACACATAACACGAGTCACAAATGGTCAGAGGGGAAAACAATGGATTGGGAAGCCTATTTATTGGCTAGAAAGGACAAAGAACTTCAATACGTAGAGGCACGGTGTGGCTAATATGCACACCAAACAATCAAACTAGGCATATGTCACTGATCATGACCAGAGGATTTCAATATGGGTGGTCAACGTTGACCAACCATAACACGAGTCACAAACGGTCAGGAGAGTCAACAATGCTATGAGAATATCGGATCTCAACTACCAAGTACAATGACCTTCAGTTAGTAGTAGCGCGGTGTGGCTACCATGCACAATGACCGACCAAAGTAGGCATATTTACTGCCTTTCACCAAAGAAATCCGATTTGTGTGGTCCACGTTGACAACTCATAATACGAGTCACAAATGGTCAGAGGAGAAAACAATGGTTTGGGAACACCAAGTATCACATAGCAAGCACAAGGGGCTTCAATACGTTGTGGCACGGTGTGGAGACCATGCACGATGACCAACCAAAGTAGGCATATGTCACTGACCATGACCAAGTAATGTCACTAAGTGTGGTAAACTTTGACAACTCATAACACGAGTCACAAATGGTCAGAGGGGAAAACAATAGTTTGGGAACACCACGTATCACATAGCAAGCACAAGGGGCTTCAATACGTTGTGGCACGGTGTGGAGACCATGCACGATGACCAACCAAAGTAGGCATATGTCACTGACCATGACCAAGTAATGTCACTAATTGTGGTAAACTTTGAAAACTCGCAACACGAGTCACAAATGGTCAGGGTGGAAGGTAATGGTTTGTGAATACTAGTTATCTACTTGCAAGTACAAATACCTTCAATATGTAGTGCGACAATGTGGCTTTAATGCACAGTGACCAACCAAAGTATGCATATGTCACTAACCATGACGAACAAATTTCACTTCATGTGGTCAACGTTGAAAACGCAAAACACGAGTCACAAATGGTCAGAGGGGAAAACAATGGATTGGGAACACTAGTTATAAACTAGGAAGTACAAAGACCTTCAACAAGCAGTGGCAGGGTATGGCTAGCGTGCACAGTGACCAACCAAAGGATGCATACGTCACTGACTATGACCGAATAAGTCCACTATGTGTTCTCAACATTGACAACTCATAACACGAGTCACAAATGGTCACAGGGAGAGACAATGGTTTGGGAAGCCTATGTATTGACTAGAAAAGACAAAGAACTTCAATACGTAGTGGCACGGTGTGTCTAATATGCACACCAAACAATCAAACTAGGCATATGTCACTGATCATGACCACAAAATTTCAATATGGGTGGTCAACGTTGACCAACCATAACACGAGTCACAAACGGTCAGGACAGGAAACAATGCTAAGGGAATATCGGTTCTCATCTACCAAGTACAACGACCTTCAGTCAGTAGTAGCACGGTGTAGCTACCATGCACAATGACCGACCAAAGTGGGCATATGTACTGCCTTTGACCAAAGAAATCCGCTGTGTGTGGTCAACGTTGACAACTCATAATACGAGACACAAATGGTCAGAGGGGGAAACAATGATTTGGGAACACCAAGTATCACATAGCAAGCACAAGGGGCGTCAATACGTTGTGGCACGGTGTGGAGACCATGCACGATGACCAACCAAAGTAGGCATATGTCACTGACCTATACCAAGTAATGTCACTACGTGTGGTAAACTTTGACAACTCGCAACACGAGTCACAAATGGTCAGGGTGGAAGGTAATGGTTTGTGAATACTAGTTATCTACTAGCAAGTACAAATACCTTTAATGTTTAGTGGCACAATGTGGCTTCAATGCACAGTGACCAACCAAAGTATGCATATGTCACTAACCATGACAAACAAATTTCACTTCATGTGGTCAACGTTGAAAACGCATGACACAAGTCACAAATGGTCAGAGGGGAAAACAATGGATTGGGAAGCCTATGTATTGGCTAGAATCGACAAAGAACTTCAATACGTAGTGGCACGGTGTGGCTAATATGCACACCAAACAATCAAACTAGGCATATGTCACCAATTATGACCAGAGAATTTCAATATGGGTGGTCAACGTTGACCAACCATAACACGAGTCAAAAACGGTTAGGAGAGGAAACAATGCTATGAGAATATCGGTTCTCAACTACCAAGTACAATGACCTTCAGTCAGTAGTAGCGCGGTGTGGCTACCATGCACAATGACCGACCAAAGTAGGCATATGTCACTGACCATGACCAAATAATGTCACTAAGTGTGGTAAACTTTCACAACTCACAACACGAGTCACAAATGGTCAGGGTGGAAGGTAATGGTTTGTGAATACTAGTTATCTACTAGCAAGTACAAATACCTTCAATATGTAGTGGCACAATGTGGCTTCAATGCACAGTGACCAACCAAAGTATGCATATGTCACTAACCATGACNCGTTGTGGCACGGTGTGGAGACCATGCACGATGACCAACCAAAGTAGGCATATGTCACTGACCATGACCAAATAATGTCACTAAGTGTGGTAAACTTTGACAACTCACAACACGAGTCACAAATGGTCAGGGTGGAAGGTAATGGTTTGTGAATACTAGTTATCTACTAGCAAGTACAAATACCTTCAATATGTAGTGGCACAATGTGGCCTCAATGCACAGTGACGAACCAAAGTATGCATATGTCACTAACCATGACGAACAAATTTCAGGTATGTGGTCAATGTTGAATACGCATAACACGAGTCACAAATGGTCAGAGGGGAAAACAATGGATTGGGGACACTAGTTATCAACTAGCAAGTACAAAGACCTTCAACAAGCAGTGGCACGGTATGGCTAACGTGCACAGTGACCAACCAAAGGATGCATCCGTCACTGACTACGACCGAATAAGTCCACTATGTGTGGTCAACATTGACAACTCATAACATGAGTCACAAATGGTCAGAGGGAGATACAATGGTTTGGGAAGCCTATGTATTGAATAGAAAGGACAAAGATCTTCAATTCGTAGTGGCACGGTGTGGCTAATATGCACACCAAACAATCGAACTAGGCATATGTCACTGATCATGACCAGAGAGTTTCAATATGGGTGGTCAACGTTGACCAACCATAACACGAGTCACAAACGGTCAGGATAGGAAACAATGCTATGAGAATATCGGTTCTCAACTACCAATTACAATTACCTTCAGTCAGTAGTAGCGCGATGTGGCTACTATGCACAATGACCGACCTAAGTAGGCATATTTACTGCCTTTGACCAAAGAAATCTGCTGTGTGTGATCCACGTTGACAACTGATAATACGAGTCACAAATGGTCGGAGGGGGAAACAATGGTTTGGGAACACCAAGTATCACATGCCAAGCACAAGGGGCTTCAATACGTTGTGGCACGGTGTGGGGACCATGCACGATGACGAACCAAAGTAGGCATATGTCAGTGACCATGACCAAATAATGTTACTAAGTGTGGTAAACTTCGACAACTCACAACACGAGTCACAAATTATCGGGGTGGAAGGTAATGGTTTGTGAATACTAGTTATCTACTAGCAAGTACAAATACCTTCAATATGTAGTGGCACAATGTGGCTTCAATGCACAGTGACCACCCAAAGTATGCATATGTCACTGACCATGACGAAACAATTTCACTTCATGTGGTCAACGTTGAAAATGCATAACACGAGTCACAAATGGTCAGGGTGGAAGGTAATGGTTTGTGAATACTAGTTATCTACTAGCAAGTACAAATACCTTCAATATGTAGTGGCACAATGTGGCTTCAATGCACAGTGACCACCCAAAGTATGCATATGTCACTGACCATGACGAAACAATTTCACTTCATGTGGTCAACGTTGAAAATGCATAACACGAGTCACAAATGGTCGCCGGGGAAAACAATGGGTTTTGGGAACACTAGTTATCAACTAGGAAGTACAAAGACCTTCAACAAGCAGTGGCACGGTATGGCTAGCGTGCACAATGACCAACCAAAGGATGCATACGTCACTAACTACGACTGAATAAGTCCACTATGTGTGGTCAACATTGACAACTCATAACGCCAGTCCCAAATGGTGAGAGGGAGAGAAAATGGTCTGGGAAGCCTATGTATTGACTAGAAAGGACAAAGAACTTCAATACGTAGTGGCACGGTGTCGCTAATATGCACACCAAACAACCAAACTAGGCATATGTCACTGATAATAACCACACAATTTCAATATGGGTGGTCAACGCTGACCACCCATAACACGAGTCACAAACGGTAAGAAGAGGAAACAATGCTATGAGAATATCGGTTCTTGACTGCCAAGTACAATGACCTTCAGTCAGTAGTAGCACGGTGTGCCTACCATGCACAATGACCGACCAAAGTAGACATATGTACTGCCTTTGACCAGAGAAATCCGTTGTGTGTGGTCAAGGCTGACAACTCATAATACGTGTCACAAATGGTGAGAGGGGGAAACAATGGTTTGGGAATACTTGGTATCGACTAGCAAGTACAAAGACATTTGATAAGTGGTGGCACGGTATGGCTACCATGCACAATGGCCAACCAAAATATTATTGTGTCATTGAATATCATAAACAGAGATTCACTGTGTCTTGTCAACTTTTCTTCTTACGGCTGGTCAATCGCAGCAATGGTTGAGAGGTTATTCCAGCTCGAAGTGACCAAATTCAAAACTTAGTCTGCGTCAAATGTTTATGAATAATCTGAAACTGTTATCATTCATACTTTTGAAAACTATCGTATAATCTTACACCTCCTTATTTTATGCCCTTTACCCAAAGGAACCCTTATAATGTCATTTGGACAACATATGAACACCATGTGAGTTGGCTTAGTGCTTATAGAGTTAGATTCCGGAGCGATAGGTCCTGGTTTTGAGTCCTCGTACGCGCAATATAGAATAGGCTCGCGACCTGGGGGGGGGGGGCGTGTTGTGCTACCTCAACTCTACCTTCGAGCCTAAGCGATGGGGGAGGGGGGTAGGGGATGTAATAATGCGGTCGCAAATCTGTCCTCCAGGTCGTCCATGGAATATCCCTCTAGGGGGGTGGGAGGGAGTATTCTTGTGAAGGCACCTACGCATAACAAATAAACAAAAACCGACCTGGTGTCAAAGGGAGAAACCTTTTGCTATTTATTGAATAGCGAGTGCAAATACTTTCAACAAGTAGTGGAACGGTGTGGCTACCATGTACAATGACCAACCAGATTAGGCATGTGCCACTTACCATGACCAAATAATTTTACATGTGTGGTTAACGTTGACAACCCATACTATGGGCCACGAATTGTCAGAGGGGGAAACAATGGGTTGGGAGCACCAAGTATCACATAGCAAGCACAACGGGCTTCAATACATTGTGGCACGGTGTGGAGACCATGCACAATGACCAACCAAAGTAGGCATATATCACTGACCATGACAAAATAATGTCACTAAGTGTGGTAAACTTTGACAACTCATAACACGAGTCACAAATGGTCAGGGTGGAAGATAATGGTTTGTGAATACTAGTTATCTACTAGCAAGTACAAATATCTTCAATATGTCGTGGCACAATGTGGCTTCAATGCACAGTGACCAACCAAAGTATGCAAATGTCACTAAACATGACGAAAGAATTTCACTTCATGTGGTCAACATTGAAAACGCATAACACGAGTCACAAATGGTCAGAGGGGAAAACAATGGATTTGGAAGACTAGTTATCAACTAGGAAGTACAAAGACCTTCAACAAGTAGTGGCACGGTATGGCTAGCATACACAGTGACCAATCAAAGGATGCATACATCCCTGACTACGACCGAATAATTCCACTATGTGTGGTCAACATTGACAACTCATAACACGAGTCACAAATGGTCAGAGGGAGAGACAATGGTTTGGGAAACCTATGTATTGACTAGAAAGGACAAAGAACTTCAATACGTAGTGGCACGGTGTGGCTAATATGCACACCAAACAACCAAACTAGGCATATGTCACTGTTCATGACCACAGAATTTCAATATGGGTGGTCAACCTTGACCAACCATAACACGAGTAAGAAACGGTCAGGACAGGAAACAATGCTATAGGGAAATCGGTTCCCAACTACCAAGTACAACGACCTTCAAACAGTAGTAGCATGGTGGGGCTACCATGTACAATGACCGACCAAAGTAGGCATATGTACTGCCTTTGACCAAAGAAATCCGCTGTGTGTGGTCAACGTTGACAACTCATAATACGAGTCACAAATAGTCAGAGGGGGAAACAATGGTTTGGAAAGACCAAGTATCACATAGCAAGCACAAGGGGCTTCAGTATGTTGTGGCACGGTGTGGAGACCATGCACGATGACCAACCAAAGTAGGCATATGTCACTGACCATGACCAAATAATGTCACTAAGTGTGGAAACCTTTGACAACTCACAACACGAGTCACAAATGGTCAGGGTGGAAGTTAATGGTTTGTGAATACTAGTTATCTACTAGCAAGTAAAAATACCTTCAATATGTAGTGGCAAAATGTGGCTTCAATGCACAGTGACCAACCAAAGTATGCATATGTCACTAACCATGACGAAGAAATTTCACTCCATGTGGTCAACGTTGAAAACGCATAACACGAGTCACAAATGGTCAGAGGGGAAAACAATGGATTGGGAAGCCTATGTATTGGCTAGAAAGGACAAAGAACTTCAATACGTAGTGGCACGGCGTGGCTAATATGCACACCAAACAATCAAACTAGGCATATGTCACTGATCATGACCAGAGAATTCAAATATGGGTGGTCAACGTGACCAACCATAACACAAGTCACAAACAGTCAGGACAAGAAACAATGCCATGGGAATTTCTTCCGTCATTGTAATTTCCCATGGCAAGAAACAATGCCATGGGAATTTCTGCCATTGTAACACGAGTTACAATGACATGGGAATTTCTGCCATTGTAACACGAGTTACAAATGGTCAGACGGAGACACAATGGTTTGGTAAGCCTATGTATTGGCTAGAAAGGACAAATAACTTCAATACGTAGTGGCACGGTGTGGCTAATATGCACACCAAACAACCAAACTAGGCATATGTCACTGATCATGACCACAGAATTTCAATATGGGTGGTCAACGTTGACCAACCATAACACGAGTCACAAACGGTCAAGACAGGAAATAATGCTATGGGAATATCGGTTCTCAACTACCAAGTACAACGACCTTCAGTCAGTAGTGACACGCTGTGGCTACCATGCACAATGAACGACCAAAGTAGGCATATGTACTGCCTTTGACCAAAGAAATCCGCTGTGTGTGGTCAACGTTGACAACTCATAATACGAGTCACAAATGGTCAGAGGGGAAAAAAATGGTTTGGGAACACCACGTATAACATAGAAAGCAAAAGGGGCTTCAATACATTGTAGCACGGTGTGGGGACCATGCATGATGACCAACCAAAGTAGGCATATGTCACTAACCATGACCAAATAATGTCACTAAGTGTGGTAAACTTTGACAACTCACAACACGAGTCACAAACGGCCAGGGTGGAAGGTAATGGTTTGTGAATTATAGTTATCTACTAGCAAGTACAAATACCTTCAATATGTAGTGGCACAATGTGGCTTCAATGCACCGTGACCACCCAAAGTATGCATATGTCACTGACCATGACAAAAGAATTTCACTTCACGTGGTCGACGTTCAAAACACATAACACGAGTCACAAATGGCCAGAGGGGAAAACAATGGGTTGGAAACACTAGTTATCAACTAGCAAGTACAAAGACCTTCAATTAGCAGTGGCACGGTATGGCTAGCGTGCACAGTGACCAACAAAAGGATGCATATGTCACTGACTATGACCGAATAAGTCCACTATGTGTGGTCAACATTGACAATTGATAACACGAGTCACAAATGGTCAGAGGGAGAGAAAGTGGATTGGGAAGCCTACGTATTGACTAGAAAGGACAAAGAAATTCAATACGTAGTGGCACGGTGTGGCTAATATGCACACCAAACAACCAAACTAGGCATATGTCACTGATCATGACCACATAATTTCAAAATGGGTGGTCAACGTTGACCAACCATAACACGGGTCACAAACGGTCAAGACAGGAAATAATGCTATGGGAATATCGGTTCTCATCTACCAAGTACAACGACCTTCATTCAGTAGTAACACAGTGTGGCTACCATGTACAATGACTGACCAAAGTAGGCTTATGTAGTGCCTTTGACCAAAGAAATCCGCCGTGTGGTCAACGTTGACAACTCATAATACGAGTCACAAATGGTCAGAGGGGGGAAACAATGGTTTTGGAACACCAAGTATCACATAGCAAGCACAAGGGGCTTTAATACGTCGTGGCACAGTGTGGAGACCATGCACGCTGACCAACCAAAGTAGGTATATGTCACTGACCATGACCAAATAATGTCACAAAGTGTGGTGAACGTTGACAACTCACAACACGAGTGACAAACGGTCAGGGTGGAAGGTAATGGTTTGTGAATACTAGTTATCTACTATAAAGTACAAATACCTTCAATATGTAGTGGCACAATGTGGCTTCAATGCACAGTGACCAACCAAAGTATGCATATGTCACTGAACATGACGAAAGAATTTCACTTCATGTTGTCAACGTTGTAAACGCATAACACGAGTCACAAATGGTTAGAGGGGGAAATAATGGATTGGGGACACTAGTTATCAAATAGCAAGTACAAAGACCTTCAACAAGCAGTGGCACGGTATGGCTAGCGTGCACAGTGACCAACCAAAGGATGCATACGTCACTGACTACGACCGAATAAGTCCACTATGTGTGGTCAACATTGACAACTCATAANAACGCATAACACGAGTCACAAATGGTCAGAGGGGAAAACAATGGATTGGGAACACTAGTTATCAACTAGGAAGTAAAAAGACCTTCAACAAGCAGTGGCACGGTATGGCTAGCGTGCACAGTGACCAACCAAAGGATGCATACGTCACTGACTACGACCGAATAAGTCCACTATGTGTGGTCAACATTGACAACTCATAATACGAGGCACAAATGGTCAGAGGGAGAAACAATGGTTTGGGAAGCCTATGTATCGACTAGAAAGGACAAAGAACTTCAGTACGTAGTGACACGGTGTGGCTAATATGCACACCAAACAACCAAACTAGGCATATGTCACTGATCATGACTACAGAATTTCAATATGGGTGGTCAACGTTGACCAACCATAACACGAGTCACAAACGGTCAGGAATGGAAACAATGCTATGGGAATATGGATTCTCAACTACCAAGTACAACAACTTTAAGTCAGTAGTAGCACGGTGTGGCTACCATGCACAATGACCGACCAAAGTAGGCATATGTACTGCCTTTGACCAAAGAAATCCGTTGTGTGTGGTCAACGTTGACAACTCATAATACGAGACACAAATGGTTAGAGGGGGAAACAATGGTTTGGGAACACAAAGTATCACATAGCAAGCACAAGGGGCTTCAATACGTTGTGCCACGGTGTGGAGACCATGCATGATGACCACCCGAAGTAGGCATATGTCACTGACCATGACCAAGTAATGTCACTAAGTGTGGTAAACTTTGACAACTCACAACACGAGTCACAAATGGTCAGTGTGGAAGGTAATGGTTTGTGAATACTAGTTATCTACTAGCAAGTACAAATACCTTCAATATGTAGTGGCACAATGTGGCTTCAATGCACAGTGACCAACCAAAGTATGCATATGTCACTAACCACGACGAACAAACTTCACTTCGTGTGGTCAACGTTGAAAATGCATAACACGAGTCACAAATGGTCAGAGGGGAAAACAATGGATTGGGAAGCCTATGTATTGGCTAGAAAGGACAAATATCTACAATATGTAGTGGCATGGTGTGGCCAATATGCACACCAAACAATCAAACTAGACATATGTCACTGATCATGACCAGAGAATTTGAATATGGGTGGTCAACTTTGACCAACCATAACACGAGTCACAAACGGTCAGGAGAGAAAACAATGCTATGGGAGTATCGGTTCTCAACTACCAAGTACAACAACCTTCATTGAGTAGTAGCATGGTGTGGCTACCATGTTCAATGACCGACCAAAGTAGGAATATGTACTTCCTTTGACCAAAGAAATCCGCTGTGTGTGGTCAACGTTGACAACTCATAATACGAGTCACAAATGCTGAGAGGGGGAAACAATGGTTTGGGAACACCAAGTATCACATAGCAAGCACAAGAGGGATCAATACGTTATGGCACGGTGTGGAGACCATGCACGATGACCAACCAAAGTAGGCATATGTCACTGACCATGACCAAGTAATGTCACTAAGTGTGGTAAACTTTCACAACTCACAACACGAGTCACAAATTGTCAGGGTGGAAGGTCATGGTCTGTGAATACCAGTTTTATACTAGCAAGTACAAATACCTTCAATATGTAGTGGCACAATGTGGCTTCAATGCACATTGACCAACCAAAGTATGCACATGTCACTAACCATGACGAACAAATTTCACTTCATGTGGTCAACGTTGAAAACACATAACACGAGTCAAAAATGGTTAGAGGGGAAAAAATGGATTGGGAAGCCTATGTATTGGCTAAAAAGGACAAACAACTTCAATACGTAGTGGCACGGTGTGGCTTATATGAACACCAAACAACCAAACTAGGCATATGTCACTGGTCACGACCACATTATTTCAATATGGGTGGTCAACGTTTACCAACCATAACATGAGTCACAAACGGTCAGGAGAGGAAAAAATGCTATGAGAATATCGGTTCTCAACTACCAATTACAATGAACTTTATTCAGTAGTAGCGCGGTGTGGCTACCATGCACAATGACCGACCAAAGTAGGCATATTTACTGCCTTTGACCAAAGAAATCCGCTGTGTGTGGTCCACGTTGACAACTCATAATACGAGTCACAAATGGTCAGAGGGGGAAACAATGGTTTGGGAACACCACGTATCACATAGCAAGCACAAGGAGCTTCAATACGTTGTGGCACGGTGTGGGGACCATGCAGGATGACCAACCAAAGTACGCATATGTCACTGACCATGACCAAATAATGTCACTAAGTGTGGTAGACTTTGACAACTCACAACACGAGTCACAAATGGTCAGGGTGGAAGGTAATGGTTTGTGAATACTAGTTATCTACTAGCAAGTACAAATACCTTCAATATGTAGTGGCACAATGTGGCTTCAATGCACAGTGACCACCCAAAGTATGCATATGTCACTGACCATGACGAAAGAATTTCACTTTATGTGGTCAACGTTGAAAATGCATAACACGAGTCACAAATGGTCATAGGGGAAAATAATGGGTTAGGAACACTAGTTATCAACTAGGAAGTACAAAGACCTTCAACAAGCATTGGCGTGGTATGGCTAGCGTGCACAGTGACCAACCAAAGGATGCATACGTCACTGACTACGACTGAATACGTCCACTATGTGTGGTCAACATTGACAACTCATAACACGAGTAAAAAATGGTCAGAGGGAGAGAAAATGGTTTGGGAAGCCTATTTATTGACTATAAAGGACAAATAACCTTAATACAAAGTGGCACGGTGTGGCTAATATGCACACCAAACAAGCAAATAGGCATATGTCACTGATCATGACCACATAGTTTCAATATGGGTGGTCAACGTTGACCAACCATAACACGAGTCACAAACGGTCACGACAGGAAACAATGCTAGGGGAATATCGGTTCTCAACTACCAAGTACAACGACCTTCATTCAGTAGTAGCACGGTGTGGCTACCATGTAGAATGACCGACCAAAGTAGGCATATGTACTGCCTTTGACCAAAGAAATCCGCTGTGTGTGGTCAACGTTGATAACTCATAATACGAGTCACAAATGGTCAGAGGGGGAAACAATGGTTTGGGAACACCAAGTATCACATAGCAAGCACAAGGGGCTTCAATACGTTATGGCACGGTGTGGAGACCATGCACGATGACCAACCAAAAAAGGCATATGTCACTGACCATGACCAAATAATGTCACCAAGTGTGGTAAACTTTGACAACTCACAACATGAGTCAAAAATGGTCAGGGTGGAAGGTAATGGTTTGTGAATACTAGTTATCTACTAGCAAGTACAAATACCTTCAAAATGTAGTGGCACAATGTGGCTTCAATGCACAGTTACCACCCAAAGTATGCATATGTCACTGACCACGACGAAAGAATTTCACTTCATGTGGTCAACGTTGAAAACGCATAACACGAGTCACAAATGGTCAGAGGGGAAAACAATGGGTTGGGAACACTAGTTATCAACTAGGAAGTACAAAGACCTTCAACAAGCAGTGGCATCGTATGGTTTGCGTGCACAGTGACCTACCAAAGGATGCATATGTCACTGACTACGACCGAATAACTCCACTATGTGTGGTCAACATTGACAACTCATAACACGAGTCACCAATGGTCAGAGGGAGAGAAAATGGTTTTGGAAGCCTATGTATTGACTAGAAAGGACAATGAACTTCAATACGTGGTGGCAGGGTGTGGCTCATGTGCACACCAAACAACCAAACTAGGCATATGGCACTGATCATGACCACATAATTTCAATATGGTTGGTCTGCGTTGACCAACCATACCACGAGTCACAAACGATGAGGATATGAAACAATACTATGGGAATATCGGTTCTCAACTACCAAGTACAATGACTTTCATTCACTAGTAGCACGGTGTGGCTACCATGTACAATGACCGACCAAAGTAGGCACATGTACTGCCTTTGACCAAATAAATCTGCTGTGTGTGGTCAACGTTGACCACTCATAATACGAGTCACAAATGGTCAGAGGGGGAAACAATGGTTTGGGAACACCAAGTATCACATAGCAAGCAAAAGGGGCTTCAATATGTTGTGGTACAGTGTGGAGACCATGCACGATGACCAACCAAAGTAGGCATATGTCACTGACCATGACCAAAACATGTCACTAAGTGTGGTAAACATTGACAACTCACAACACGAGTCACAAATGGTCAGGGTGGAAGGGAATGGTTTGTGAATACTAGTTATCTACTAGCAAGTACAAATACCTTCAATATGTAGTGGCACAATGTGGCTTCAATGCACAGTGACCAACCAAAGTATGCATATGTCACTAACCATGACGAACGATATTCACTTTATGTGGTCAACGTTGAAAACACATAACACGAGTCACAAATGGTCACAGGGGAAAACAATGGGTTGGGAAGCCTATGTATTAGCTAGAAAATACAAAGAAATTCAATACATAGTGGCACGGTGTGGCAAATATGCACACCAAACAATCAAACTAGGCATATGCCACTCATCATGACCAGAGAATTTCAATATTGGTGGTCAACGTTGACCAACCATAAAACGAGTCACAAACGGTCAGGAGAGGAAAAAATGCTATGAGAATATCGGTTCTCAACTACCAAGTTCAATGACCTTCAATGAGTAGTAGCGCGGTGTGGCTACCATGCCCAATAACCGACCAAAGTAGGCATATTTACTGCCTTTGACCAAAGAAATCTGCTGTGTGTGGTCCACGTTGACAACTCATAATACGAGTCACAAATGGTCAGAGGGGGAAACAATGGTTTGGGAACACCAAGTATCACATAGCAAGCACAAGGGGCTTCAATATGTTGTAGTACAGTGTGGAGACCATGCACGATGACCAACCAAAGTAGGCATAGGTCACTGACCATGACCAAATAATGTCACCAAGTGTGGTAAACGTTGACAACTCACAACACGAGTCACAAATGGTCAGGGTGGAAGGGAATGGTTTGTGAATACTAGTTATCTACTAGCAAGTACAAACACCTTCAATATGTAGTGGCACAATGTGGCTTCAATGCACAGTGACCACCCAAAGTATGCATATGTCACTGACCACGACGAAAGAATTTCAATTCATGTGGTCAACGTTGAAAACGCATAACACGAGTCACAAATGGTCAGAGGGGAAAACAATGGGTTGGGAACACTAGTTATCAACTAGCAAGTACAAAGACATTCAACAAGCAGTGGCACGGTATAGCTAGCGTGCACAGTGACCAACCAAAAGATGCATACGTCACTGACTACGACCGAATAAGTCCACTATGTGTGGTCAACATTGACAACTCATAACACGAGTCACAAATGGTCAGAGGGAGAGAAAATGGTTTGGGAAGCCTATGTATTGACTAGAAAGGACAAAGAACTTCAATACGTAGTGGCACGGTGTGGCCAATATGCACACCAAACAACCAAACTAGGCATATGTCACTAATCATGACCACATAATTTCAATATGGGTGGTCAACGTCGACCAACCATAACACGAGTCACAAACGGTCAGGACAGGAAACAATGCTATGGGAATATCGGTTCTTAACAACCAAGTACAATGACCTTCATTCAGTAGTAGCACGGTGTGGCTACCATGTACAATGACCGACCAAAGTAGGCATATGTACTCCCTTCGACCAAAGAAATCCGCTATGTGTGGTCAACGTTGACATCTCATAATACAAGTCACAAATGGTCAGAGGGGGAAACAATGGTTTGGGAACACCAAGTATCACATGGCAAGCAAAAGGGGCTTCAATACGTCGTGGCACGGTGTGGAGACCATGCACGATGACCAACCAAAGTAGGCATATGTCACTGACCATGACCAAATAATGTCACTAAGTGTGGTAAACTTTGACAACTCACAACACGAGTCACAACTTTTCAGGGTGGAAGGTAATGGTTTGTGAATACTAGTTATCTACTAGCAAGTACAAATACCTTCAATATGTAGTGGCACAATGTGGCTTCAATGCACAGTGACCAACCAAAGTATGCATATGTCACTGAACATGACTAAAGAAAATCACTTAATGTGGTCAACGTTGAAAACACATAATACGAGTCACAAGTAGTCAAAGGGGAAAACAATGGATTGGGAACACTAGTTATCAACTAGGAAGTACAAAGAACTTCAACAAGTAGTGGCACAGTATGGCTAGCGTGCACACTGACCAACCAAAGGATGCATACGTCACTGAATACGACCGAATAAGTCCACTATGTGTGGTAAACATTGACAACTCATAACACGAGTCACAAATGGTCAAAGGGATATACAATGGTTTGGGAAGCCCATGTATTGACTAGAAAGGACAAGGAACCCTAATACGTAGTGGCACGGTGTGGCTGATATACACACCAAACAACCAAACTAGGCATATGTCACTGACCATGACCACATAATTTCAATATGGGTGGTCAACGTTGACCAACCATAACACGAGTCACATATGGTCAGGACAGGAAACAATGCTATGGGAATATCGGTTCTCAACTACCAATTACAACAACCTTCATTCAGTAGTAGCACGGTGTGGCTACCATGTACAATGACCAACCAAAGTAGGCATATGTACTGCCTTTGACCAAAGAAATCCACTGTGTGTGGTCCACGTTGACAACTCATAATACGAGTCACAAATGGTCAGAGGGGGGAACAATGGTTTGGGAACACCACGTATCACATAGCAAGCACAAGGGGCTTCAATACGTTGTGGCACGGTGTGGGGACCATGCACGATGACCAACCAAACTAGGCATATGTCACTGACCATGACCAAATAATGTCACTAAGTGTGGTAAACTTTGACAACTCACAACACGAGTCACAAACGGTCAGGGTGGAATGTAATGGTTTGTGAATACTAGCTATCTACTAGCAAGTACAAATACCTCCAATATGTAGTGGCACAATGTGACTCGCACATTGACCACCCAACGTATGCATATGTCACTGACCATGACAAAAAAATTTCACTTCATGTGGTCAACGTTGAAAACGCATAACACCAGTCACAAATGGGCAGAGGGGAAAACAATGGATTGGGAACACTAGTTATCAACTAGCAAGTACAAAGACCTTCAACAAGCAGTGGCACGGTATGGCTAGCGTGCACAGTGACCAACCAAGGGATGCATACGTCACTGACTACGACCGAAAAAGTCCACTATGTGTGGTCAACACTGACAACTCATAACACGAGTCACAAATGGTCAGAGGGAGAGAAAAGGTTTGGGAAGCCTACGTATTGACTAGAAAGGACAAAGAACTTCAATACGTAGTGGCACGATGTGGCTAATATGCAAAGTAAACAACCAAACTAGGCATATGTCAGTGATCATGACCACATATTTTCAATATAGGTTGTCAATGTTGACCAATCATGACACGAGTCACAAACGGTCAGGACAGGAAACAATGCCATGGGAATATCGGTTCTCAACTACCAAGTACAACAACCTTCATTCAGTAGTAGCACGGTGTGGCTACCATGTACAATGACCGACCAAAGTAGGCATATGTACTGCCTTTGACCAAAGAAATCCGCTGTGTGTGGTCAACGTTGACAACTCATAATACGAGTCACAAATGGTGAGAGGGGGAAACAATGGGTTTGGAACACCAAGTATCACATAGCAAGCACAAGGGGCTTCAATAAGTTGTGGCACGGTGTGGAGACCATGCACGATGACCAACCAAAGTAGGCATATGTCACTGACCATGACCAAGTAATGTCACTAAGTGTGGTAAACTTTGACAACTCACAACACGAGTCACACATGGTCAGGGTGGAAGGTCATGGTTTGTGAATACTAGTTTTCTACTGGCAAGTACAAATACCTTCAATATGTAGTGGCACAATGTGGCTTCAATGCACAGTGACCAACCAAAGTATGCATATGTCACTAACCATGACGAACGAATTTCACTTCATGTGGTCAACGTTGAAAACGCATAACACGAGTCACAAATGGTCAGAGGGGAAAACAATTGATTGGGAAGCCTATGTATTGGATAGAAAAGACAAACAACTTCAATACGTAGTGGCACAGTGTGGCTTATATGCACACCAAACAACCAAACTAGGCATATGTCACTGATCATGACCACATAATTCCAATATGGGTGGTCAACGTTGACCCACCATAACACGAGTCACAAATGGTCAAGAGAGGAAACAATGCTATGAGAATATCGGTTCTCAACTACCAAGTACAATGAATTTTAGTCAGTAGTAGCGCGGTGTGGCTACCATGCACAATGACCGACCAAAGTAGGCATATTTACTGCCTTTGACCAAAGAAATCCGCTGTGTGTGGTCCACGTTGACAAATCATAATAGGAGTCACAAATTGTCAGAGGGGGAAACGATGGGTTGGGAACACCAAGTATCACATAGCAAGCATAAGGGGCTTTGATATGTTGTGGCACGGTGTGGAGACCATGCACGATGACCAACCAAAGTAGGCATATGTCACTGACCATGACCAAATAATGTCACCAAGTGTAGTAAACTTTGACAACTCACAACACGAGTCACAAATGGTCAGGGTGGAAGGTAATTGTTTGCAAATACTAGTTATCTACTGGCAAGTACAAATACCTTCAATATGTAGTGGCACAATGTGGCTTCAATGCACAGTGACCAACCAAAGAATGCATATGTCACTGAACATGACGAAAGAATTTCACTTCACGTGGTCAACGTTGAAAACGCATAACACAAGTCACAAATGGTCAGAGGGGAAAACAATGGACTGGGAACACTCGTTATCAACTAGGAAGTACAAAGACCTTGAACAAGCAGTGGCACGGTATGGCTAGCGTGCACAGTGACCAACCCAAGGATGCATACGTCACTGACTACGACCGAATAAGTCCACTATGTGTGGTCAACATTGACAATTCATAACACGAGTCACAAATGGTCAGAGGGAGAGACAATGGTTTGGGAAGCCTATGTATTGACTAGAAAGAACAAAGAACTTCAATACATAGTGGCACGGTGTGGCTAATATGCACACCAAACAACCAAACTAGGCATATGTCACTGATCATGACCACATGATTTCAATATGGGTGGTCAACGTTGACCAACCATAACATGAGTCACAAGCGGTCAGGACAGGAAACAATGCTATGGGAATATCGGTTCTCAACTACCAAGTACAACGACTTTAAGTCAGTAGTAGCACGGTGTGGCTACCATGCACAATGACCAACCAAAGTAGGCATATGTACTGCCTCTGACCAAAGAAATCCGCTGTGTGTGGTCAATGTTGACAACTCATAACACGAGTCACAAATGATTAGAGGGGGAAACAATGGTTTGGGAACACCAAGTATCACATAGCAAGCACAAGGGGCTTCAATACGTTGTGGCTCGGTGTGGAAACCATGCACGATGACCAACCTAAGTAGGCATATGTCACTGACCATGACCAAGTAATGTCACGAAGTGTGGTAAACTTTGACAACTCTCAACACGAGTCACACATGGTCAGGGTGGAAGGTAAGGGTTTGTGAATATTAGTTATCTACTAGCAAGTACAAATACCTTCAATATGTCATGGCACAATGTGGCTTCAATGCATAGTGACCACCCAAAGTATGCATATGTCACTAACCATGACGAACGAATTTCACTTCATGTGGTCAACGTTGAAAACGCATAACACCAGTCACAAATGGGCAGAGGGGAAAACAATGGATTGGGACGCCTATGTATTGGCTAGAAAGGACAAAGAACTTCAATACATAGTGGCACAATGTGGCTTATATGCACACCAAACAACCAAACTAGGCATATGTCACTGACCATGACCAAGTAATGTCACGAAGTGTGGTAAACTTTGACAACTCTCAACACGAGTCACACATGGTCAGGGTGGAAGGTAAGGGTTTGTGAATATTAGTTATCTACTAGCAAGTACAAATACCTTCAATATGTCATGGCACAATGTGGCTTCAATGCATAGTGACCACCCAAAGTATGCATATGTCACTAACCATGACGAACGAATTTCACTTCATGTGGTCAACGTTGAAAACGCATAACACCAGTCACAAATGGGCAGAGGGGAAAACAATGGATTGGGACGCCTATGTATTGGCTAGAAAGGACAAAGAACTTCAATACATAGTGGCACAATGTGGCTTATATGCACACCAAACAACCAAACTAGGCATATGTCACTGACCATGACCAAGTAATGTCACGAAGTGTGGTAAACTTTGACAACTCTCAACACGAGTCACACATGGTCAGGGTGGAAGGTAAGGGTTTGTGAATATTAGTTATCTACTAGCAAGTACAAATACCTTCAATATGTCATGGCACAATGTGGCTTCAATGCATAGTGACCACCCAAAGTATGCATATGTCACTAACCATGACGAACGAATTTCACTTCATGTGGTCAACGTTGAAAACGCATAACACCAGTCACAAATGGGCAGAGGGGAAAACAATGGATTGGGACGCCTATGTATTGGCTAGAAAGGACAAAGAACTTCAATACATAGTGGCACAATGTGGCTTATATGCACACCAAACAACCAAACTAGGCATATGTCACTGACCATGACCAAGTAATGTCACGAAGTGTGGTAAACTTTGACAACTCTCAACACGAGTCACACATGGTCAGGGTGGAAGGTAAGGGTTTGTGAATATTAGTTATCTACTAGCAAGTACAAATACCTTCAATATGTCATGGCACAATGTGGCTTCAATGCATAGTGACCACCCAAAGTATGCATATGTCACTAACCATGACGAACGAATTTCACTTCATGTGGTCAACGTTGAAAACGCATAACACCAGTCACAAATGGGCAGAGGGGAAAACAATGGATTGGGACGCCTATGTATTGGCTAGAAAGGACAAAGAACTTCAATACATAGTGGCACAATGTGGCTTATATGCACACCAAACAACCAAACTAGGTATATGTCACTGATCATGACCACATGATTTCAATATGGGTGGTCAACGTCGACCAACCATAACATGAGTCACAAGCGGTCAGGACAGGAAACAATGCTATGGGAATATCGGTTCTCAACTACCAAGTACAACGACTTTAAGTCAGTAGTAGCACGGTGTGGCTACCATGTACAATGACCGACCAAAGTAGGCATATGTACTGCCTTTGACCAAAGAAATCTGCTGTGTGTGGTCCACGTTGACAACTCATAATACGAGTCACAAATGGTCAGAGGGGAAAACAATGGGTTGGGAACACTAGTTATCAACTAGGAAGTACAAAGACCTTCAAAAAGCAGTGGCACAGTATGGCTAGCGTGCACAGTGAACAACCAAAGGATGCATATGTCACTGACTACAACCGAATAAGTCCACTACGTGTGGTCAACATTGACAACTCATAACACGATTCACAAATGGTCAGAGGGAGAAAGATTGGTTTGGGAAGCCTGTGTATTGACTAGAAAGGAAAAATAACTTCAATACGTAGTGGCACAATGTGGCTTATATGCACACCAAACAACCAAACTAGGTATATGTCACTGATCATGACCACATAATTTCAATATGGGTGGTCAACGTTGACCAACCATAACACGAGTCACAAATGATTAGAGGGGGAAACAATGGTTTGGGAACACCAAGTATCACATAGCAAGCACAAGGGGCTTCAATACGTTGTGGCTCGGTGTGGAAACCATGCACGATGACCAACCTAAGTAGGCATATGTCACTGACCATGACCAAGTAATGTCACGAAGTGTGGTAAACTTTGACAACTCACAACACGAGTCACACATGGTCAGGGTGGAAGGTAATGGTTTGTGAATACTAGTTATCTACTAGCAAGTACAAATACATTCAATATGTAGTGGCACAATGTGGCTTCAATACACAGTGACCAACCAAAGTATGCATATGTCACTAACCAAGATGAATAAATTTCACTTCATGTGGTCAACGTTGAAAACGCATAACACGAGTCACAAATGGTCACAGGGGAAAACAATGGAGTGGGAACACTAGTTATCAACTAGGAAGTACAAAGACCTTCAACAAGCAGTGGCACGGTATGGCTAGCGTGAACAGTGACCAACCAAAGGATGCATACATCACTGACTACGACGGAATAAGTCCACTATGTGTGGTCAACATTGACAACTCATAACACAAGTCCAAAATGGTCAGAGGGAGATAAAATGGTTTGGGAAACATACGTATTGACTAGAAAGGACAAAGAACTTCAATACGTAGTCGCACGGTGTGGCTAATATGCACACCAAACAACCAAACTAGGCATATGTCACTGATCATGACCACATAATTTCAATATGGGTGGTCAACATTGACCAACCATAACACGAGTCACAAACGGTCAGGACAAGAAAAAATGCTATGGGAATATCGGTTCTCAACTACCAAGTACAACGACCTTCATTTAGTAGTAGCACGGTGTGGCTACCATGTACAATGACCGACCAAAGTAGGCATATGTCACTAACCATGACAAACAATTTTCACTTCATGTGGTCAACGTTGAAAACGTATAACACGAGTCACAAACGGTCAGGACCGGAAACAATGCTATGGTAATATCGGTTCTCAACAACCAAGTACAACAACCTTCATTTAGAAGTAGCACGGTGTGGCTACCATGTACAATGACCGACCAAAGTAGGCATATGTCACTAACCATGACAAACAATTTTCACTTCATGTGGTCAACGTTGAAAACGTATAACACGAGTCACAAACGGTCAGGACCGGAAACAATGCTATGGTAATATCGGTTCTCAACAACCAAGTACAACAACCTTCATTTAGAAGTAGCACGGTGTGGCTACCATGTACAATGACCGACCAAAGTAGGCATATGTCACTAACCATGACAAACAATTTTCACTTCATGTGGTCAACGTTGAAAACGTATAACACGAGTCACAAACGGTCAGGACCGGAAACAATGCTATGGTAATATCGGTTCTCAACAACCAAGTACAACAACCTTCATTTAGAAGTAGCACGGTGTGGCTACCATGTACAATGACCGACCAAAGTAGGCATATGTCACTAACCATGACAAACAATTTTCACTTCATGTGGTCAACGTTGAAAACGTATAACACGAGTCACAAACGGTCAGGACCGGAAACAATGCTATGGTAATATCGGTTCTCAACAACCAAGTACAACAACCTTCATTTAGAAGTAGCACGGTGTGGCTACCATGTACAATGACCGACCAAAGTAGGCATATGTCACTAACCATGACAAACAATTTTCACTTCATGTGGTCAACGTTGAAAACGTATAACACGAGTCACAAACGGTCAGGACCGGAAACAATGCTATGGTAATATCGGTTCTCAACAACCAAGTACAACAACCTTCATTTAGAAGTAGCACGGTGTGGCTACCATGTACAATGACCGACCAAAGTAGGCATATGTCACTAACCATGACAAACAATTTTCACTTCATGTGGTCAACGTTGAAAACGTATAACACGAGTCACAAACGGTCAGGACCGGAAACAATGCTATGGTAATATCGGTTCTCAACAACCAAGTACAACAACCTTCATTTAGAAGTAGCACGGTGTGGCTACCATGTACAATGACCGACCAAAGTAGGCATATGTCACTAACCATGACAAACAATTTTCACTTCATGTGGTCAACGTTGAAAACGTATAACACGAGTCACAAACGGTCAGGACCGGAAACAATGCTATGGTAATATCGGTTCTCAACAACCAAGTACAACAACCTTCATTTAGAAGTAGCACGGTGTGGCTACCATGTACAATGACCGACCAAAGTAGGCCTATGTACTGCCTTTGACCAAAGAAATCCGTTGTGTGTGGTCCACGTTGACAACGCATAATACGAGTCACAAATGGTCAGAGGGGAAAACAATGGAGTGGGACGCCTATGTATTGGCTAGAAAGGACAAAGAACTTCAATACGTAGTGGCACAATGTGGCTTATATGCACACCAAACAACCAAACTAGGTATATGTCACTGATCATGACCACATAATTTCAATATGGGTGGTCAACGTTGACCAACCATAACACGAGTCACAAACGGTCTGGACAGGAAACAATGCTATGGTAATATCGGTTCTCAACAACCAAGTACAACAACCTTCATTTAGTAGTAGCACGGTGTGGCTACCATGTACAATGACCGACCAAAGTAGGCATATGTACTGCCTTTGACCAAAGAAATCCGCTGTGTGTTGTCAATATTGACAACTCATAATACAAGTCACAAATGGTCAGAGGGGGAAACAATGGTTTGGGAACACCAAGTATCACATATCAAGCAGAAGGAGCTTCAATACGTTGTGGCGCGGTGTGGAGACCATGCACGATGACCAACCAAAGTAGGCATATGTCACTGACCATGACCAAATAATGTCACTAAGTGTGGTAAACTTTGACAACTCACAACACGAGTCACAAATGGTCAGGGTGGAAGGTAATGGTTTGTGAATACTCGTTATCTACTAGAAAGTACAAATAACTTCAATATGTAGTGGCACAATGTGGCTTCAATGCATAGTGACCACCCAAAGTATGCATATGCCACTGACCATGACGAAATAATTTCACTTCATGTGGTCAACGTTGAAAACACATAGGAGTCACAAATGGTCAGAGGGGAATATAATGGAGTGGGAACACTAGTTATCAAATAGGAAGTACAAAGACCTTCAACAAGTAGTGGCACGGTATGGCCAGCGTGCACAGTGACCAACCAATGGATGCATACGTCACTGACTATGACCGAATAAGTCCACTATGTGTGGTCAACATTGACAACTCATAACACGAGTCACAACTGGTCAGAGGGAATGAAAATGGCTTGGGAAGCCTATGTATTGACTAGAAAGGACAAAGAACATCAATACGTAGTGGCACGGTGTGGCTAATATGCACACCAAACAACCAAACTAGGCATATGTCACTGATCATGACCACATAATTTCAATATGGGTGGTCAACGTCGACCAACCATAACACGAGTCACAAACGGTTAGGACAAGAAACAATGCTATGGGAATATCGGTTCTTAACTACCAAGTACAACGACCTTCATTCAGTAGTAGCACGGAGTGGCTACCATGTACAATGACCGACTAAAGTAGGCATATGTACTGCCTTTGACCGAAGAAATCGGCTATGTGTGGTCAACGTTGACAACTCATAATACAAGTCACAAATGGTCAGAGGGGGAAACAATGGTTTGGGAACACCAAGTATCACATGGCATGCACAAGGGGCTTCAATACGTTGTGGCACCATGTGGAGACCATGCACGATGACCAACCAAAGTAGGCATATGTCATTGACCATGACCAAATAATGTCACTAAGTGTGGTAAACTTTGACAACTCACAACACGAGTCACAAATGGTCAGAGGGGAAAACAATGGGTTGGGAACACTAGTTATCAACTAGGAAGTACAAAGACCTTCAACAAGCAGTGGCACGGTATGGCTAGCGTACACAGTGACAAACTAAAGGATGCATACGTCACTGACTACGACCGAATAAGTCCACTATGTGTGGTCAACATTGACAACAAATAGCACGAGTCACAAATGGTCAGAGGGAGAGAAAATGGTTTGGGAAGCCTATGTATTGACTAGAAAGGACAAAGAACTTCAATACGTAGTGGCACGGTGTGGCTNGCACAAGGGGCTTCAATACGTTGTGGCACGGTGTGGAGACCATGCACGATGACCAACCAAAGTAGGCATATGTCATTGACCATGACCAAATAATGTCACTAAGTGTGGTAAACTTTGACAACTCACAACACGAGTCACAAATGGTCAGGGTGGAAGGTAATGGTTTGTGAATACTAGTTATCGACTAGCAAGTATAAATACCTTCAATATGTTGTGGCACAATGTGGCTTCAATATACAGTGACCAACCAAAGTATGCATATGTCACTAACCATGACAAACAATTTTCACTTCATGTGGTCAACATTGAAAACGCATAGCACGAGTCACAAATGGTCAGAGGGAGAGAAAATGGTTTGGGAAGCCTATGTATTGACTAGAAAGGACAAATAACTTCAATACGTAGTGGCACAATGTGGCTTATATGCACACCAAACAACCAAACTAGGTATATGTCACCGATCATGACCACATAATTTGAATATGGGTGGTCAACGTTGACCAACCATAACACGAGTCACAAACGGTCAGGAAAGGAAACAATGCTATGGGAATATCGGTTCTCAACACTCTGGTACAACAACCTTCATTTAGTAGTAGCACGGTTTGGCTACCATGTACAATAACCGACAAAAGTAGGCATATGTAGTGCCTTGGACCAAAGAAATCCGCTGTGTGTTGTCAACATTGACAACTCATGACACGAGTCACAAATGGTCAGAGGGGGAAACAATGGTTTGGGAACACCAAGAATCACATAGCAAGCACAAGGGGCTTCAATACGTTGTGGCACGGTGTGGAGACCATGCACGATGACCAACAAAAGTAGGCATATGTCACTGACAATGCCCAAATGATATCACTAAGTGTGGTAAACTTTGACAACTCACATCACTAGTCACAAATGACCAGGGTGGAAGGTAATGGTTTGTGAATACTAGTTATCTACTAGCAAGTACAAATACCTTCAATATGTAGTGGTACAATGTGGCTTCAATGCACAGTGACCACCCAAAGTATGCATATGCCACTGACCATGACGAAATAATTTCACTTCATGTGGTCAACGTTGAAAACACATAGGAGTCACAAATGGTCAGAGGGGAAAACAATGGAATGGGAACACTAGTTATCAACTAGGAAGTACAAAGACCTTCAACAAGTAGTGGCACGGTATGGCTAGCGTGCACAGTGACCAACCAAAGGATGCATACGTCACTGACTATGACCGAATAAGTCCACTATGTGTGCTCAACATTGACAACTCATAATACAAGTCACAAATGGTCAGAGGGGGAAACAATGGTTTGGGAACACCAAGTATCACATGGCATGCACAAGGGGCTTCAATACGTTGTGGCACGGTGTGGAGACCATGCACGATGACCAACCAAAGTAGGCATATGTCACTGACCATGACCAAATAATGTCACTAAGTGTGGTAAACTTTGACAACTCACAACACGAGTCACAAATGGTCAGGGTGGAAGGTAATGGTTTGTGAATACTAGTTATCTACTAGCAAGTACAAATACCTTCAATATGTAGTGGCACAATGTGGCTTCAATGCACAGTGACCAACCAAAGTATGCATATGTCACT
>SZWC01007758.1:14643-32740 GCA_023375785.1 Penium margaritaceum | reverse complement strand
GTATCACATAGCAAGCACAAGGGGCTTCAATACGTTGTGGCACGGTGTGGAGACCATGCACGATGACCAACCAAAGTAGGCATATGTCACTGACCATGACCAAATAATGTCACTAAGTGTGGTAAACTTTGACAACTCACAACACGAGTCACAAATGGTCAGGGTGGAAGGTAATGGTTTGTGAATACTAGTTATCTACTAGCAAGTACAAATACCTTCAATATGTAGTGGCACAATGTGGCTTCAATGCACAGTGACCAACCAAAGTATGCATATGTCACTAACCATGACAAACAATTTTCACTTCATGTGGTCAACATTGAAAACGCATAACACGAGTCACAAATGGTCAGAGGGAGAAACAATGGATTGGGAAGCCTATGTATTGGCTAGAAAGGACAAAGAAATTCAATACGTAGTGGCACGGTGTGGCTAATATGCACACCAAACAACCAAACTAGGCTTATGTCACTGATCATTACCAGAGAATTTCAATATGGGTGGTCAACGTTGACCAACCATAACACGTGTCACAAACGGTCAGGACAGGAACCAATGCTATTGGAATATTGGTTCTCAACTACAAAAGACAACGACCTTGATTCAGTAGTAGCACAGTGTGGCTACCATGTACAATGACCGACCGAAGTAGGCATATGTACTGCCTTTAACCAAAGAAATCCGCTGTGTGTGGTCAACGTTGACAACTCATAATACGAGTCACAAATGGTCAGAGGGGGAAACAATGGTTTGGGAACAGCAAGTATCGCATAGCAAGCACAAGGGGCTTCAATACGTTGTGGCACGGTGTGGAGACCATACACGATGACCAACCAAAGTAGGCATATGTCACTGACCATGACCAAGTAATGTCACTAAGCGAAGTAAACTTTGACAACTCACAACACGAGTCACAAATGGTCAGGGTGGAAGGTAATGGTGTGTGAATACTAGTTATCTACTAGCAAGTACAAATACCTTCAATATGTAGTGGCACAATATGGCCTCAATGCACAGTGACCAACCAAAGTATGCATATGTCACTAACCATGACGAACAAATTTCACTTCATGTGGTCAACGTTGAAAACGCATAACACGAGTCACAAATGGTCAGAGGGGGAAACAATGGTTTGGGAACACCAAGTATCACATGGCATGCACAAGGGGCTTCAATACGTTGTGGCACGGTGTGGAGACCATGCACGATGACCAACCAAAGTAGGCATATGTCACTGACCATGACCAAATAATGTCACTAAGTGTGGTAAACTTTGACAACTCACAACACGAGTCACAAATGGTCAGGGTGGAAGGTAATGGTTTTTGAATACTAGTTATCTACTAGCAAGTACAAATACCTTCAATATGTCATGGCACAATGTGGCTTCAATGTACAGTGACCAACCAAAGTATGCATATGTCACTAACCATGACAAACAATTTTCACTTCATGTGGTCAACGTTGAAAACGCATAACACGAGTCACAAATGTTCAGAGGGGAAAACAATGGAGTGGGACGCCTATGTATTGGCTAGAAAGGACAAAGAACTTCAATACATAGTGGCACGGTGTGGCTAATATGCACACCAAACAACCAAACTAGGCATATGTCACTGATCATGACCAGAGAATTTCAATATGGGTGGTCAACGTCGACCAACCATAACACGAGTCACTAACGGTCAGGACAGGAAATAATGCTATGGTAATATCGGTTGTCAACAACCAAGTACAACAACCTTCATTTAGTAGTAGCACGGTGTGGCTACCATGTACAATGACCGACCAAAGTAGGCATATGTCACTGATCATGACTAGAGAATTTCAATATGGGTGGTCAACGTCGACCAACCATAACACGAGTCACTAACGGTCAGGACAGGAAATAATGCTATGGTAATATCGGTTGTCAACAACCAAGTACAACAACCTTCATTTAGTAGTAGCACGGTGTGGCTACCATGTACAATGACCGACCAAAGTAGGCATATGTCACTGATCATGACTAGAGAATTTCAATATGGGTGGTCAACGTCGACCAACCATAACACGAGTCACTAACGGTCAGGACAGGAAATAATGCTATGGTAATATCGGTTGTCAACAACCAAGTACAACAACCTTCATTTAGTAGTAGCACGGTGTGGCTACCATGTACAATGACCGACCAAAGTAGGCATATGTCACTGATCATGACTAGAGAATTTCAATATGGGTGGTCAACGTCGACCAACCATAACACGAGTCACTAACGGTCAGGACAGGAAATAATGCTATGGTAATATCGGTTGTCAACAACCAAGTACAACAACCTTCATTTAGTAGTAGCACGGTGTGGCTACCATGTACAATGACCGACCAAAGTAGGCATATGTCACTGATCATGACTAGAGAATTTCAATATGGGTGGTCAACGTCGACCAACCATAACACGAGTCACTAACGGTCAGGACAGGAAATAATGCTATGGTAATATCGGTTGTCAACAACCAAGTACAACAACCTTCATTTAGTAGTAGCACGGTGTGGCTACCATGTACAATGACCGACCAAAGTAGGCATATGTCACTGATCATGACTAGAGAATTTCAATATGGGTGGTCAACGTCGACCAACCATAACACGAGTCACTAACGGTCAGGACAGGAAATAATGCTATGGTAATATCGGTTGTCAACAACCAAGTACAACAACCTTCATTTAGTAGTAGCACGGTGTGGCTACCATGTACAATGACCGACCAAAGTAGGCATATGTCACTGATCATGACTAGAGAATTTCAATATGGGTGGTCAACGTCGACCAACCATAACACGAGTCACTAACGGTCAGGACAGGAAATAATGCTATGGTAATATCGGTTGTCAACAACCAAGTACAACAACCTTCATTTAGTAGTAGCACGGTGTGGCTACCATGTACAATGACCGACCAAAGTAGGCATATGTCACTGATCATGACTAGAGAATTTCAATATGGGTGGTCAACGTCGACCAACCATAACACGAGTCACTAACGGTCAGGACAGGAAATAATGCTATGGTAATATCGGTTGTCAACAACCAAGTACAACAACCTTCATTTAGTAGTAGCACGGTGTGGCTACCATGTACAATGACCGACCAAAGTAGGCATATGTCACTGATCATGACTAGAGAATTTCAATATGGGTGGTCAACGTCGACCAACCATAACACGAGTCACTAACGGTCAGGACAGGAAATAATGCTATGGTAATATCGGTTGTCAACAACCAAGTACAACAACCTTCATTTAGTAGTAGCACGGTGTGGCTACCATGTACAATGACCGACCAAAGTAGGCATATGTCACTAACCATGACGAACAAATTTCACTTCATGTGGTCAACGTTGAAAACGCATAACACGAGTCACAAATGGTCAGAGGGGAAAACAATGGATTGGGAAGCCTATGTAATGGCTAGAAAGGACAAAGAACGTCATAACGTAGTGGCACGGTGTGGCTGATATGCACACATAACAATCAAACTAGGAACATGTCACTGATCATGACTAGAGAATTTCAATATGGGTGGTCAACGTTCACCAACCATAACACGAGTCACAAATGGTCAGGACAGGAAACAATGATATGAGAATATCGGTTCTCAACTACCAAGTACAATGACCTTCAGTCAGTAGTAGCGCGGTCTGGCTACCATGCACAATGACCGACCAAAGTAGGCATATCTACTGCCTTTGACCAAAGAAATCCACTGTGTTTTGTCCACGTTGACAACTCATAACACGAGTCCCAAATGGTCAGAGGGGGAAACAATGGGTTGGGAACACCACGTATCACATAGCAAGCACAAGGGGCTTCAATATGTTGTGGCACNGTTTGGGGACCATGCATGATGACCAACCAATGTAGGCATATGTCACTGATCATGACAAAACAATGTCACTAAGTGTGGTAAACTTTGACAACTCACAACACGAGTCACAAATGGTCAGGGTGGAAGGTAATGGTTTGTGAATACTAATTATCTACTAGCAAGTACAAATACCTTCAATACGTAGTGGCATAATGTGGCTTCAATGCACGGTGACCACCCAAAGTATGCATTTGTCACTGACCATGACAAAAGAATTTCACTTCATGTGGTCAACGTTGAAAACGCATAACACGAGTCACAAATAGTCATAGGGAAAAACAATGGGTTGAGAACACTAGTTATCGACTAGCAAGTACAAAGGCCTTCAACAAGCAGTGGCACGGTATGGCTAGCGTGCACAGTGACCAACCAAAGGATACATACGTCACTGACTACGACCGAATAAGTCCACAATGTGTGGTCAACATTGACAACTCATAACATGAGTCACAACTGGTCAGAGGGAGAGAAAATGGTTTGGGAAGCCTATGTATTGACTAGAAAGGACAAAGAACTTCAATACGGAGTTGCACGGTGTGGTTTATATGCACACCAAACAACCAAACTAGGCATATGTCACTGATCATGACCACATAATTTCAATATGGATGGTCAACGTTGACCAACCATAACACGAGTCACAAACGGTCAGGCAGGAAACAATGCTATGGGAATATCGGTTCTCAACTACCAAGTACAACGACCTTCATTCAGTAGTAGCACGGTGTGGCTACCATGTACAATGACCGACCAAAGTAGGCATATGTACTGCCTTTGACCAAAGAAATCCGCTTTGTGTGGTCAACGTTGACAACTCATGATACAAGTCACAAATGGTCAGAGGGGGAAGCAATGGTTTGGGAATACCAAGTATCACATAGCAAGCACAAGGGGCTTCAATACGTTGTGGCACGGTGTGGAGACCATGCACGATGACCAACCAAAGTAGGCATATGTCACTGACCATGACCAAAAAATGTCACTAAGTGTGGAAACATTTGACAACTCACAACACGAGTCACAAATGGTCAGGGTGGAAGGTAATGGTTTTTGAATACCAGTTATCTACTAGCAAGTACAAATACCTTCAATATGTAGTGGCACAATGTGGCTTCAATGCACAGTGACCAACCAAAGTATGCATATGTCACTGAACATGACGAAAGAATTTCAGTTCATGTGGTCAAAGCTGAAAACGCATAACACGAGTCACAAATGGTCAGAGGGGAAAACAATGCATTGGGAACACTAGTTATCAACTAGGAAGTACAAAGACTTTCACCAAGCAGTGGCACGGTATGGCTAGCATGCAGAGTGATCAACCAAAGGATGCATATGTCAATGACTACGACTGAATAAGTCCACTATGTGTGGTCAACATTGACAACTCATAACACGAGTCACAAATGGTCAGAGGGAGATACAAAGGGTTGGGAAGCCTATGGTTTGAGTAGAAAGGACAAAGAACTTATATACGTAGTGGCACGGTATGGCTAATATGCACACCAAACAACCAAACTAGACATATGTCACTGATAATGACCATAGAATTTCAATATGGGTGGTCTACGTTGACCAACCATAACACGAGTCACAAATGGGCAGGACAGGAAACAATGCTATGGGAATNAACGACCTTCAGTCAGTAGTAGCACGGTGTGGCTACCATGCACAATGACCGACCAAAGTAGGCATATGTACTGCCTTTGACCAAAGAAATCCGCTGTGTGTGGTCAACGTTGACAACTCATAATATGAGTCACACACGGTCAGAGGGGGATACAATGGTTTGGGAACACCAACTATCACATAGCAAGCACAAGGGGCTTTAATACGTTGTGGCACGGTCTGGAGACCATGCACGATGACCAACCAAAGTAGGCATATGTCACTGACCATGACCAAGTAATGTCACTATGTGTGGTAAACTTTGACAACTCACAACACGAGTCACAATTCGTCAGGGTGGAAGGTAATGGTTTGTGCATACTAGTTATCTACTAGCAAGTACAAATACCTTCAATATGTAGTGGCACAATGTGGCTTCAATGCACAGTGAGCAACCAAAGTATGCATATGTCACTAACCATGACGAACAAATTTCACTTCATGCGGTCAACGTTGAAAACGCATAACACGAGTTACAAATGGTCAGAGGGAAAAACAATGGATTGGGGACACTAGTTATCAGCTAGCAAGTACAAAGACTTTCAACAAGCAGTGGCACGGTATGACTAGAGTGCACAGTGACCAACCAAAGGATGCATACGTCACTGACTACGACCGAATAAGTCCACTATTTGTAATCAACATTGACAACTCATAACACGAGTCACAAATGATCAAAGGGAGAGACAATGGTTTGGCAAGCCTATGTATTGACTAGAAAGGACAAAGATCTTCAATACGTAGTGGCACGGTGTGGCTAATATGCACACCAAACAACCAAACTAGGCATATGTCACTGATCATGGCCACAGAATTTCAATATGGGTGGTCAACGTTGACCAACCATAACACGAGTCACTAACGGTCAGGACAGGAAACAATGCTATGGGAATATCGGTTATCAAGTACCAAGTACAATGACCTTTAGTCAGTAGTAGCATGGTGTGGCTACCATGTACAATGACTGACCAAAGTAGGCATATGTACTGCCTTTGACCAAAGAAATCCGCTGTGTGTGGTCAACGTTTACAACTCATAATACGAGTCACAAATGGTCAGAGGGGGAAACAATGGTTTGGAAACACCAAGTATCACATAGCAAGCACAAGGGGCTTCAATACGTTGTGGCACGGTGTGGAGACCATGCACGATGACCAACCAAAGGAGGCATATATCACTGACCATGACCAAGTAATGTCACNTTCGACAACTCACAACAGGAGTCACAAATGGTCAGGTTGGATGGTTATGGTGTGTGAATACTAGTTATCTACTAGCAAGTACAAATACCTTCAATATGTAGTGGCACAATGTGGCTTCAATGCACAAAGACCAACCAAAGTATGCATATGTCACTAACCATGACGAACAAATTTCACTTCATGTGGTCAACGGTGAAAACGCATAACACGAGTTGCGAATGGTCAGAGGGGAAAACAATGGTTTGAGAAGCTTATGTATTGGCTAGAAAGGACAAAGAACGTCAATACGTAGTGGCACGGCGTGGGTAGTATGCACACCAAACAATCAAACTAGGAATATGTCACTGATCATGACCAGAGAATTTCAATATGGGTGGTCAACGTTGACCAACCATAACACGAGTCACAAATGGTCAGGACACGAAACAATGCTATGAGAATATCTGTTCTCAACTACCAAGTACAATGACCTTCAGTCAGTAGTAGCGCGGTGTGGCTACCATGCACAGTGACCGACCAAAGTAGGCATATTTACTGCCTTTGACCAAAGAAATCCGTTGAGTGTGGTCCACGTTGACAACTCATAATACGAGTCACAAATGGTCAGAGGGGGAAACAATGGGTTTGGAACACCACGTATCACATAGCAAGCACAAGGGGCTTCAATACGTTGTGGCACGGTGTGGAGACCATGCACGATGACCAACCAAAGTANTCACAAATGGTCAGGGTGGAAGGTAATGGTTTGTGAATACTAGTTATCTACTAGCAAGTACAAATACCTTCAATATGTAGTGGCATAATGTGGCTTCAATGCACAGTGACCACCCAAAGTATGCATTTGTCACTGACCATGACAAAAGAATTTCACTTCATGTGGTCAACGTTGAAAACGCATAACACGAGTCACAAATGTTCAGAGGGGAAAACAATGGGTTGGGAACACTAGTTATCAACTAGCAAGTACAAATACCTCCAACAAGCAGTGGCACGGTATGGCTAGCGTGCACAGGGACCAACCAAAGGATACATACGTCACTGACTACGACCAAATAAGTCCACAATGTGTGGTCAACATTGACAACTCATAATACGAGTCACAACTGGTCAGAGGGAGAGAAAATGGTTTGGGAAGCCTATGTATTGACTAGAAAGCACAAAGAACTTCAATACGTAATTGCACGGTGTGGTTAATATGCACACCAAAAAACCAAACTAGGCATATGTCACTGATCATGACCACATAATTTCAATATGGGTGGTCAACGTTGACCAACCATAACACGAGTCACAAACGGTCAGGACAGGAAACAATGCTATGGGAATATCGGTTGTCAACTACCAAGTACAACGACCTTCATTCAGTAGTAGCACGGTGTGGCNGGTGTGGCTACCATGCACAATGACCGACCAAAGTAGGCATATGTACTGCCTTTGACCAAAAAAATCCGCTGTGTGTGGTCAACGTTGACAACTCATAATACAAGTCACAAATGGTTACAGGGGGAAACAATGGTTTGGGAAGACCAAGTATCACATAGAAAGCACAAGGGGCTTCAATACGTTGTGGCACGGTGTGGAGACCATGCACGATGACCAACCAAAGTAGGCATATGTCACTGACCATGACCAAAAACTGTCACTAAGTGTGGAAAACGTTGACAACTCACAACACGAGTCACAAATGGTCAGGGTGGAAGGCAATGGTTCCGCCATGCCAATATGTAGTGGCACAATGTGGCTTCAATGCACAGTGATCAACCAAGGTATGCATACGTCACTAAACATGACGAAAGAATTTCACTTCATGTGGTCAACGTTGAAAACGCATAACACAAGTCACAAATGGTCAGAGGGGAAAGCAATGGATTGGGAACACTAGTTATTAACTAGGAAGTACAAAGACCTTCAACAAGCAGTGGCACGGTATGGCTAGCATGCACAGTGATCAACCAAAGGATGCATACGTCACTGAATAAAATCGAATAAGTCCACTATGTGTGGTCATCATTGACAACTCATAACACGAGTCACAAATGGTCAGAGGGAGATACAATGGTTTGGGAAGCCTATGTATTGACTAGAAAGGACAAAGAACTTTAAAAAGTAGTGGCACGGTATGGCTAATATGCACACCAAACAACCAAACTAGGCATATGTCACTGATCATGACCACAGAATTTCAATATGGGTGGTCTACGTTGACCAACCATAACACGAGTCACAAATGGGCAGGACAGGAAACGATGTTATGGGAATATCGGTTCTCAACTACCAAGTATAATGACCTTCAGTCAGTAGTAGCACAGTGTGGCTACCATGCACAATGACCGACCAAAGTAGGCATATGTACTGCCTTTGACCAAAGAAATCCGCTGTGTCTAGTCAACGTTGACAACTCATAATACGAGTCACACATAATCAGAGGGGGAAACAATGGTTTGGGAACACCAAGTATCACATAGCAAGCACAAGGGGCATCAATACGTTGTGGCACGGTGTGGAGACCATGCACGATGACCTACCAAAGTAGACATATGTCACTGACCATGACCAAGTAATGTCACTAAGTGTGGTAAACTTTGACAACTCATAACACAAGTCACAAATGGTCAGGGTGGAAGATAATGGTTTGTGAATACTAGTTATCTACTAGCAAGGACAAATACCTTCAATATGTAGTGGCACAATGTGCCTTCAATCCACAGTGACCAACCAAAGTATGCATATGTCACTAACCATGAAGAACAAATTTCACTTCATGTGGTCAACGTTGAAAACGCATAACACGAGTCACAAATGGTCAGAGGGGAAAACAATTGACTGGGAACACTAGTTATCAACTAGGAAGTACAAAGACCTTAAACAAGCAGTGGCACGGTATGGCTAGCATGCACAGTGACCAATCAAAGTATGCATATGTCAGTAACCATGAAGAACAAACTTCACTTCATGTGGTCAACGTTGAAAACGCATAACACGAGTCACAAATGGTCAGGGTGGAAGATGATGGTTTGTGAATACTCGTTATCTACTAGCAAGGACAAATACCTTCAATATGTAGTGGCACATTGTGGCCTCTATGCACAGTGACCAATCAAAGTATGCATATGTCAGTAACCATGAAGAACAAACTTCACTTCATGTGGTCAACGTTGAAAACGCATAACACGAGTCACAAATGGTCAGGGTGGAAGATGATGGTTTGTGAATACTCGTTATCTACTAGCAAGGACAAATACCTTCAATATGTAGTGGCACATTGTGGCCTCTATGCACAGTGACCAATCAAAGTATGCATATGTCAGTAACCATGAAGAACAAACTTCACTTCATGTGGTCAACGTTGAAAACGCATAACACGAGTCACAAATGGTCAGAGGGGAAAACAATTGACTGGGAACACTAGTTATCAACTAGGAAGTACAAAGACCTTAAACAAGCAGTGGCACGGTATGGCTAGCGATCACAGTGACCAACCAAAGGATGCATATGTCACTGACTACGACCTAATAAGTCCACTATGTGTGGTCAACATTGACAACTCATAACACGAGTCACAAATGGTCAGAGGGAAAGACAATGGTTTGGGAAGCCTATGTATTGAATAGAAAGGATAAAGATCTTCAATACATAGTGGCACGGTGTGGCTAACATGCACACCCAACAACCAAACTAGGCATATGTCACTGATCATCACCACACAATTTCAATATGGGTGGTCAACGTTGACCAACCATAACACGAGTCACTAACGGTCAGGACAAGAAACAATGATATGGGAATATTGGTTCTCAGCTACCAAGTACAACGACCTTCATTCAGTAGTAGCACGGTGTGGCTACCATGCACAATGACCGACCAAAGTAGGCATATGTACTGGCTTTGACCAAAGAAATCCGCTGTGTGTGGTCAACGTTGACAACTCATAATACGAGTCACACATGGTCAGATGGGAAAACAATGGTTTGGGAGCACCAAGTATCACATAGCAAGCACAAGGGGCTTCAATACGTTGTGGCACGGTGTGGAGACCATGCACGATGACCAACCAAAGTAGGCATATGTACTGGCTTTGACCAAAGAAATCCGCTGTGTGTGGTCAACGTTGAAAACACATAACACGAGTCACAAATGGTCAGAGGGGAAAACAATGGATTGGGGACACTAGTTATCAGCTAGCAAGTACAAAGACATTCAACAAGTAGTGGCACGGTATGGCTAGCATGCACAGTGACCAACCAAAGGATGCATACGTCACTGACTACGACGGAATAAGTCCACTATGTGTGGTTAACACTGACATCTCATAACACGAGTCACAAATGGTCAAAGGGAGAGGCAATGGTTTGGGAAGCCTATGCATTGACTAGAAAGGACAAACATCTTCAATACGTAGTGGCATGGTGTGGCTAATATGCACACCAAAATACCAAACTAGGCATATGTCACTGATCATGACCAAAGAATTTCAGTATGGGTGGTCAACGTTGACCAACCATAACACGAGTCACTAATGGTCAGGACAGGAAACAATGCTATGGGAATATCGGTTCTTAACTACCAAGTACAACAACCGTCAGTCAGTAGTAGCACGGTGTGGCTACCATGCACAATGACCGACCAAAGTAGGCATATGTACTGCCGTTTACCAAAAAAACCGCTGTGTCTGGTCAACGTTGACAACTCATAATACGAGTCACAAATGGTCAGAGGGGAAACAATGGTTTGGGAACACCAAGTATCACATAGCAAGCACAAGGGGCTTCATTACGTTGTGGCACGGTGTGGAGACCATGCACGATGACCAACAAAAGTAGGTATATGTCACTGACCATGACCAAGTAATGTCACTAAGTGTGGTAAACTTTGACAACTCACAACACGAGTCACAAATGGTCAGGGTGGAAGGTAATGGTTTGTGAATACTAGTTATCTACTAGCAAGTACAAGTACCTTCAATATGTAGTGGCACAATGTGGCTTCAATGCACAGTGAGCAACCAAAGTATGCATATGTCACTAACCATGACGAACAAATTTCACTTCATGTGGTCAACGTTGAAAACACATAACACGATTCACAAATGGTCAGAGGGGAAAACAATGGATTGGGGACATTAGTTATCAACTAGCAAGTACAAAGACCTTCAACAAGCAGTGGCACGCTATGGCTAGCGTGCACAGTGATGAACCAAAGGATACATACGTCACTGACTACGACCAAATAAGTCCACTATGTGTGGTCAACATTGACAACTCATAACACGAGTCACAAATGGTCAGAGGGAGAGACAATGGTTTGGGAAGCCTATGTATTGACTAGAAAGGACAAAGATCTTCAATACGTAGTGGCACGGTGTGGCTAATATGCACACCAAACAACCAAACTATGCATATGTCACTGATCATGACCATAGAATTTCAATATGGGTGGTCAACGTTGACCAACCATAACACGAGTCACTAACGGTCAGGACAGGAATCAATGCTATGGGAATATCGGTTCTCAACTACCAGGTACAACGACCGTCAGTCAGTAGTAGCACGGTGTGGCTACCATGCACAATGACCGACCAAAGTAGGCATATGTACTGCCTTTGACCAAAGAATTATGAAGTGTGTGGTCAACGTTGACAACTCATAATACGAGTCACAAATGGTCAGAGGGAGAAACAATGGTTTGGGAACACCAAGTATCACATAGCAAGCACAAGGGGCTTCAATACGTTGTGACACGGTGTGGAGACCATGCACGATGACCAACCAAAGTAGGCATATGTCACTGACCATGACCAAGTAATGTCACTAAGTGTGGTAAACCTTGACAACTCACAGCACGAGTCACAAATGGTCAGGGTGGAAGGTAATGGTTTGTGAATACTAGTTATCTACTAGCAATTACAAATACCTTCAATATGTAGTGGCACAATGTGGCTTCAATGCACAGTGAGCAACCAAAGTATGCATATGTCACTAACCATGACGAACAAATTTCACTTCATGTGGTCAACGTTGAAAAAGCATAACACGAGTCACAAATGGTCAGAGGGGAAAACAATGGATTGGGGACACTAGTTATCAACTAGCAAGTACAAAGACCTTCAACAAGCAGTGGTACGGTATGGCTAGCGTGCATAGTGACCAACCAAAGGATGCATACGTCACTGACTACGACCGAATAAGTCCACTATGTGTGGTCAACGCTGACAACTCATAAGACGAGTCACAAATGGTCAGAGGGGGAAACAATGGTTTGGGAACACCAAGTATCACATAGAAAGCACAAAGGGCTTCAATACGTTGTGGCACGGTGTGGAGACCATGCACGATGACCAACAAAAGTAGGTATATGTCACTGACCATGACGAAAGAATTTCACTTCATGTGGTCAACGTTGAAAACGGATAACACGAGTCACAAATGGGCAGAGGGGAAAACAATGGATTGGGAACACTAGTTATTAACTAGGAAGTACAAAGACCTTCAACAAGCAGTGGTACGGTATGGCTAGCGTGCATAGTGACCAACCAAAGGATGCATACGTCACTGACTACGACCGAATAAGTCCACTATGTGTGGTCAACGCTGACAACTCATAAGACGAGTCACAAATGGTCAGAGGGAGAGACAATGGTTTGGGAAGCCTATGTATTGACTAGAAAGGACAAAGATCTTCAATACCTAGTGGCACGGTGTGGCTAATATGGACACCAAACAACCAAACTAGGCATATTTCACTGATCATGACCACAGAATTTCAATATGGGTGGTCAACGTTGAGCAACCATAACACGAGTCACTAACGGTCAGGACAAGAAACAATGCTATGGGAATATCGGTTCACAACTACCAGGTACAACAACCGTCAGTCAGTAGTAGCACGGTGTGGCTACCATGCACAATGACTGACTAAAGTAGGCATATGTACTGCCTTTGACCAAATAATTCTGCTGTGTGTGGTCAACGTTAACAACTCATAATACGAGTCACAAATGGTCAGAGGGGGAAACAATGGTCAGAGGGGGAAACTGGGAACACCAAGTATCACATAGCAAGCACAAGGGGCTTCAATACGTTGTGGCACGGTGTGGAGACCATGCACGATGACCAACCAAAGTATGCATATGTCACTAACCATGACCAAGTAATGTTACCAAGTGTGGTAAACTTTGACAACTCACAACACGAGTCACAAATGGTCAGGGTGGAAGATAGTGGTTTGTGAATACTAGTTATCTACTAGCAAGTACAAATACCTTCAATATGTAGTGGCACAATGTGGCTTCAATGAACAGTGAGCAACCAAAGTATGCATATGTCACAAACCATGACGACCAAATTTCACTTCATGTGGTCAACGTTGAAAACGCATAACACGAGTCACAAATGGTCAGAGGGGAAAACAATGGATTGGGGACACTAGTTATCAACTAGCAAGTACAAAGACCTTCAACAAGCAGTGGCACGGTATGGCTAGCGTGCACAGTGACCAACCAAAGGATGCATACGTCACTGACTAGGACCGAATAAGTCCACTATGTGTGGTCAACATTGACAACGCATAACACGAGTCACAAATGGTCAGAGGGAGAGACAATGGTTTAAGAAGCCTATGTAGTGGCTAGAAAGGACAAAGATCTTCAATACCTAGTGGCACGGTGTTGCTAATATTCACACCAAACAACCAAACTAGGCATATGTCACTGATCATGACCACAGAATTTCAATATGGGTGGTCAACGTTGACCAACCATAACACGAGTCACTAACCGTCAGGACAGGAAACAATGCCATGAGAATATCGGTTCTCAACTACTAAGTACAACGACCGTCAGTCAGTAGTAGCACGGTGTGGCTACCATGCATAATGACCGACCAAAGTAGGCATATGTACTGCCTTTAACCAAAGAAATCCGCTGTGTGTGGTCAACGTTGACAACTCATAATACGAGTCACAAATGGGCAGAGGGGGAAACAATGGTTTGGGAACACCAAGTATCACATAGAAAGCACAAAGGGCTTCAATACGTTGTGGCACGGTGTGGAGACCATGCACGATGACCAACCAAAGTAGGCATATGTTACCGACCATGACCAAGTAATGTCACTAAGTGTGGTAAACTTTGACAACTCACAACACGAGTCACAATTGGTCAGGGTGGAAGGTAATGGTTTGTGAATACTAGTTATCTACTAGCAAGTACAAATACCTTCAATATGTATTGGCACAATGTTGCTTCACTGCACAGTGAGCAACCAAAGTATGCACATGTCACTAACCATGACGAACAAATTTCACTTCATGTGGTCAACGTTGAAAACGCATAACACGAGTCACAAATGGTCAGAGGGGAAAACAATGGATTGGGCACACTAGTTATCAGCTAGCAAGTACAAAGACCTTCAACAAGCAATGGCACAGTATGGCTAGCGTGCACAGTGACCAACCAAAGGATATATACGTCACTGACTAAGACCGAATAAGTCCACTATGTATGGTCAACATTGACATTTCATAACACGAGTCACAAATGGTCAGAGAGAGAGACAATGGTTTGGGAAGCCTATGGATTGACTAGAAAGGACAAAGATCTTCAATACGTAGTGGCACGGTGTGGCTAATATGCACACCAAACAACCAAACTAGGCATATGTCACTGATCATGACTACAGAATTTCAATATGGGTGGTCAACGTTGACCAACCATAACACGAGTCACTAACGGTCAGGACAGGAAACAATGCTATGGGAATATATCTCAACTACCATGTACAACAACCGTCAGTTAGTAGTAGCACGGCGTGGCAACCATGCACAATGACCGACCAAAGTAGGCATATGTACTGCCTTTGACCAAAGAAATCCGTTGTGTGTGGTCAACGTTGACAACTCATAATTCGAGTCACAAATGTTCAGAGGGGGAAACTATGGGTTAAGAACAGCAAGTTTCACATAGCAAGCACAAGAGACTTCAATACGTTGTGGCAGGGTGTGGAGAACATGCACGATGACAAACCAAAGTAGGCATATGTCACTGACCATGACCAAGTAATATCACTAAGTGTGGTAAACTTTGACAACTCACAACACGAGTCACAATTGGTCAGGGTGGAAGGTAACGGTTTGTGAATACTAGTTATCTACTAGCAAGTACAAATACCTTCAATATGTAGTGGCACAACGTGGCCTCAATGCACAGTGACCAACCAAATCATGCATATGTCACTAACCATGACGAACAAATTTCACGTATGTGGTCAATGTTGAAAACGCATAACACGAGTCACAAATGGTCAGAGGGGAAAACACTGGATTGGGAACACTAGTTATCAACTAGGAAGTACAAACACCTTCAACAAGCAGTGGCACGGTATGGCTAGTGTGCACAGTGACCAACCAAAGGATGCATACGTCACTGACTACGACCGAATAAGTCTACTATGTGTGGTCAACGTTGACAACTCATAACACGAGTCACAAATGGTCAGAGGGAGATACAATGGTTTTGGAAGCCTATGTATTGACTAGGAAGGACAAAGAACTTCAATACGTAGTGGCACGGTGTGGCTAATATGCACACCAAACAACCAAACTAGGCATATGTCAATGATCATGACCACCGAATTTCAATATGGGTGGTCAACGTTGACCAACCATAACACGAGTCACAAACGGGCAGGACAGGAAACAATGCTATGGGAATATTGGTTCTCAACTACCAAGTACAACGACCTTCAGTCAGTAGTAGCACGGTGTGGCTACCATGCACAATGACCGACCAAAGTAGGCATATGTACTGCCTTTGACCAAAGAAATCCGCTGTGTGTGGTCAACGTTGACAACTCATAATACGAGTCACAAATGGTCAGAGGGGGAAACAATGGTTTGGGAACACCAAGTATCACATAGCAAGCACAAGGGGCTTCAATACGTTGTGGCACGGTGTGGAGACCATGCACGATGACCAACCAAAGTAGGCATATGTCACTGACCATGACCAAGTAATGTCACTAAGTGTGGTAAACTTTGACAACTCACAACACGAGTCACAAATGGTCAGGGTGGAAGGTAATGGTTTGTGAATACTATTCATCTACTAGCAAGTACAAATACCTTCAATATGTAGTGGCACAATGTGGCTTCAATGCACAGTGACCAACCAAAGTATGCATATGTCACTAACCATGACGAACAAATTTCACTTCATGTGGTCAACGTTGAAAACGCATAACACGAGTCACAAATGGTCAAGGGGGAAAGCAATGGATTGGGAAGCCTATGTATTGGCTAGAAAGGACAAAGAACTTCAATACGTAGTGGCACGGTGTGGCTATTGTGCACACCAAACAATCAAACTAGGCATATGTCACTGATCATGACCAGAGAATTTCAATATGGGTGGTCAACGTTGACCAACCATAACACGAGTCACAAACGGTCAGGAGAGGAAATAATGCTATTAGAATATCGGTTCTCAACTACCAAGTACAATGACCTTCAGTCAGTAGTAGCGCGGTGTGGCTACCATGNGCCTATGTATTGGCTAGAAAGGACAAAGAACTTCAATACGTAGTGGCACGGTGTGGCTAATATGCACACCAAACAACCAAACTAGGCATATGTCACTGATCATGACTACAGAATTTCAATATGGGTGGTCAACGTTGACCAACCATAACACGAGTCACTAACGGTCAGGACAGGAAACAATGCTATGGGAATATATCTCAACTACCAAGTACAACAACCGTCAGTTAGTAGTAGCACGGCGTGGCAACCATGCACAATGACCGACCAAAGTAGGCATATGTACTGCCTTTGACCAAAGAAATCCGCTGTGTGTGGTCAACGTTGACAACTCATAATACGAGTCACAAATGGTCAGAGGGGAAAACAATGGTTTGGGAACACCAAGTATTACATAGCAAGCACAAGGGGCTTCAATAAGTTGTGGCAGGGTGTGGAGACCATGCAGGATGACCAAACAAAGTAGGCATATGTCACTGACCATGACCAAATAATGTCACTAAGTGTGGTACAATTTGACAACTCACAACACGAGTCACAAACGGTCAGGGTGGAAGGTAATGGTTTGTGAATACTAGTTATCTACTAGCAAGTACAAATACCTTCAATATGTAGTGGCACAATGTGGCTTCAATGCACAGTGACCAACCAAAGTATGCATATGTCACTAACCATGACGAACAAATTTCACTTCATGTGGTCAACGTTGAAAACGCATAACACGAGTCACAAATGGTCAAGGGGGAAAGCAATGGATTGGGAAGCCTATGTATTGGCTAGAAAGGACAAAGAACTT
>SZWC01007757.1:116148-122695 GCA_023375785.1 Penium margaritaceum | reverse complement strand
CTTTCGAGTAGAAAATGTTCTCTTTTGTCTAGACCAAAGGGTTTGCCATTTGGCTTCAGAATGAAGCGGTTGAAGGCAACATATTCTTGTAGCAATTCTTGTCTGAGTAGAGTTGGTGGTAGGATTTTTGGTTTGGTTGCTAGAAACTGAGTTAGAATCTCCGTCCATCTTGGGTTGCGGTGACCTTTAAATTTGAGTACATCAGGGTGTGAGAGAAAGAAATGGCCCTTTTTGAAGAAACTTTGTGTAGTACAAGCGACGTTCTTCCAGGCGTCTTGTGAATTAGAGAGGAAATTGTATGCTCTTAACGCTTGTTGGGCTTGTACTAGCGTAGTAGGCCATAAAATGCCCAGACCACCTTTCTTGTGGGGCGTGATGGCGAGGTTTTTGTTAATGAAACGAAGTTTGCCGTCTTGTTTCGGGGCGGAGAGTAGATTGAGGATGGTGGTTTGAATTTTCTTTAGAGTGTCCGTGGAGGGGGGGCAGAGGTCTGAGTGGTAGAGGAATTTAGGAATTAGGTAGTTGTTTATGATAATGATTAGAGTTGAGAGTGTGAAGTGAAAGTTTCTCCACGCGATGGCGGATTCGTTGATATTCTTAGTCAGCTTGGACCACATGGTAGAGTTTTGTTTGTCATGATCAAGGTTGATGCCCAAGACCCGTTGTGGGCGACGCGAGCTCAACTCGAGCTGAAGTCGTCGCTGACCCCGAAGGACCCCGCGAACTTTGGGCGAGGCGACCCGGAGTTGATAGGGGTTGCTACAGCCTCGGAGCTATAGCAACTCGCTAGCAACTCCCGGGTCGCTACTCCACGTTCCCGCCGTCGTTCAGGTAGCGAGGTCAAGAAACGGACTTTCGTGCATGCCGGACTCGCGAAAGTCAAGGAAACTTGGCCTTCGCACACAGAGGCGCCGACAGTCGCTAATAGTCGCTCTTTGCAGTTGCTACGCCTTCCAGTGTGAGAGCACTGCCGTAGCAATACCATTAGGTGTCCACCACGTGGAGGTTGCAGACGTGGTGGACATGTGCGAATGCGTGGCGGAGTTGCTACGAACCGGTGTGAGGGGGGCCTTAATCCACGCGTCCTATCTGGAAGATGTTTGCATACACGCGCGCTAAGGAATTGAACATTCTATACGCGAAGCAAATCAGGCTCAGGCCGTCACCTTTCGGCGCAAGAGACTAAGGGGGCGAATCGGCGTTGTGATTTTGCTGTTGATTCTAGGGTTCTATCGATTTCGCGCCTAGAATATGATTCTTTTATGATTATGTCATCAAGAGGGAACCGGTTCAAATCAGCGGGACCTAGCAGCCGTGTCTACAATTCTCGCGGATGTACCCCTTCCGACATCAGTGGCTGAACATCTTGATTTTGCGAATGTTTATCCTACTCCGATTGGCCACCCCCCCTGCGCAATTCCCGAATATCGAGACGTCAAGCTGCGCGAGTGATTTCGGCAAGTTTCGAACAGGTTCAATAATTGTCCATGACCGTAGATTTTACAGTCAATTTAGTAAAAATGTTTTTCGAAGAGGTTTCAAAACGAACATCTTCGGGTCTTAGCTTTGATTCTTTGCTTCACCGCACTTAAGACGTTTCCCAGACGTTGGGAACCACGCCACGTAGGATTTCAGGCCGATAGAATCATTGTGAATCGGCAGGAACCCTTTGATTCCTCCTCTGATTCTTCAACGACGTCTTGGCACAATCGCGAGCTGTTACGATCGCTCGTAGAAGAAGTCGTCGCGCTGCATCCCGCTAACCAAACCAGGGGGATCATAGAATCAATAGCAAAATCAATGCGTCGGTTCACCCCCTAAGGGCTCGCGCGTGTATAGGACGTCTTTAGAAGGGTAATCATCAAGAACGTACTCAAGAATTCAAACTCGAAGAACACAACACATTTTCTACAAGTCAGAAACCATTTCACGATCCAACTATGCGGCAAAAGCAAGTTCGCAACTGAACACAAATGGCAAAGCTGCATGTACATGCGGACATCAATGATCTCAGAAGCCATGGTAAAACATTGACGCATTTACAAATATGATCTCAACGTATAAATGTAGATTTAGATACACATATAGATACAAATACAAGTACAGAAACAGATTAAGATACATACATAAATGGAGATATAGGTAAAGATTTAGACATAGATATAAAAATATGTATTTAAAAAATTACATATGCAGGTATAGATGTTTATGAAAATAAAGATGTAGACACAGATAAACATATGCATATAGATATGCCGCCAAATACACGATTGCACACTCCGCGACGGTGCCTACTATTGACACCGGTAGTGTTGTTCTTTGTGCCTCTATTGTGGATTGCCTATATCGCGTCTCTCGGATTCTTCCGCCTCCTCGCTCCCCCTCACCTCCTGCTCGTGGTTTTGTCACTCGCGTTCTGTCTGCTGAACACTAGCGATTGCTCTATCGTCGTCTCTGTCATGTGGGCTCCGAAATTGTGTCGAAGCTCATTCGGACACAGCCCTCACTCGGTCTTGACGCGACTTCCTTCGAGAAGCTGCCCAAGACCGACTGTCTCTTTTACGCTTAGGGTAAGATGCATCGCTGCACCTACCGTGACTCTTAGTCTAGCCCACTTCACCCTCTTCAGTTAGTCCATTCGGACCTTCTCGGTCCTCTCCTTGTCGAGTCTCTGTTCGATCAGGGTCGATACGTCTTGATACTGACTGATAACTTCACCCGGATGCGGAGGGTCTACAGCCTGCGCCGGAAGAGTGATGTTGGCTCTTGCGGTTTGTCTCTGGCTAGTGATGGTTGAGTGTTAGTCCCGTCACACGCTACATACCTTCTGCTCGGATCGCGGCGGTGAGTTTCTCGGCGAGATGGATTGTTTCTTCACCAAGCACGGGGTTTTTCACCAGGTCTCCTCTCATGCTACTCCTCACTAGAATGGTATCTCTAGGCGCTAAAACTGCAGTATGGAGGATACAATTCGCGCCATGCGGTTTGAGTGCGGTCTCCCGGAGTCCTTCGCCTTTGAAGGATTTGCCTACATGACTTGGGTCTGGAACCGCCTCTCACACGGTCCCCTTCTTGACCACTCATACCGTACGAGCTTTGGTTTGGGCATCGTGCTGACCTGCGCCTCGCTCATGGCTCGGGGTCCTTGGCTACTGTGTGGTACACCGAGGACCAGCAAGGGTCGAAGGTCTCACCGTGGGGTCGCTTGTGTGCCATCGTAGGCATCTCCTAGCAGTTGAAGGGCTGGCATTTTCGGGATCTTGCTCGTTGTCGCATCGTTGAGTCACGCAACGCGCTCTTTTTTTAGTCTCTCACCTACCGCGATCTGACATGGAGTACGTTGATCTCCGTCACGTACATTCCCACGTGTAAGGCTTGTCGACGCATGGGGGAGTCTGAGCCTACGAGCACCTCTTCCCCGGCTGATGTGTATGTTTGAGCTCCCTCCACTTGTCGGTCTTCCGCTCTTGATGACCCAACAATCATCGTTGTCCGGCCAGAGGCGTCTGTAGCATAGTTGGCTTCTACCCCTTTTCCCTTGCACCCCACATGTACCCATGATCTTGCATTTGTGTCTGCTAGTACTCTTGCTTTTCTGCGTGGTTCTGCCTCACCTGCTCCTAGTGTCACACCCAGTCCCGTGTCTCCCATACACGCATCTCTTTGGACGGCATCACCAGCTCCTTTTCCCCAGCCCTTACCAGCTGTGGTCGTGCCTGTCTTTGAGCCTGAGGTGTGCCCCTTGAGCCCAGGTTGCTCACGTGAGCCCGGCGGTCGTATTCGACCATTGGACTTTGGAGTCCTACGAGTGCCAGGTGTTGCACCCAGGCGCTCCACTCGTAGCATTGCGAGTGGTGATCCTGGCACAAAGGTCCTAGGCCTGAGTATCCGCACTAAGCACACAAAGGTACGTCCGGCGTACCCCATAGGGCACGATCTCGTCAGTCGCGAGTTTCATATCGCTTGTGATGCAGCAGCTGACCTTGTGGTCGTTTGACCTAGCATTGAGGCGTGTTCTCTTGCCACTCAGAGCTCTCCCTGTATGGCGCCTGACCCGGGCACACTGAGGAAAGCTCTCTTATCACACGATGGTGATGGCTGGCGTGTTGCCTACGAGGATGAGCTTCGCGCCATCCGAGAGCACGGAATTTACAAGCTAGTCGACCTTCCACCTGAGAGGAAGGTTATTCAAGACAAGTGGGTCTTTCGCAAAAAGTGAAGCCGGATGGCTCACTGGAACGCCACAGGGCTTGCTTGGTTGTCAAGGGGTACTCTTGAATTGACGGCATCGATTACATTAACACCTTTGCCCTTGTCTGCCGCATGACCTCAGCTCGTGCTCTATTCGGTGTAGTAGCTTAGCATGATTGGGAACTGCACTAGATGGACGTGAACAATGCATTCCTCTATGGATCTCTTGATGAGGAGATTTACATGGCTCAGCCACGTGGCTTTGAGGATGGTGACAAGGTCTGGCACTTACGCAAGTCCTTGTACAGCCTCAAGCAATCTCCTCGGTGTTGGAACCAGGAGATAACTTGCACCGTGACTTGTGCGAGTTATGTACAGAGGGAGGTAGATCCCTCTCTCTTTATCCGACAGACGCCTGAGCGATTCACTACGATCTTGGTCTATGTGGACAACCTTCAAATCGCGTCTCCTATCATGGAGGCCGTGAAGGAGGCCAAGGCGGTCATCCAGACTGCCTAAATGATTAAGGACCTTGGTCCTGCAGCATTGTTTCTCTGCATGGAGACTGTGCGAGACCGTAGACGCCGGTCACTACTACTGCATGAGGCCCGATACGCACATGTTGTGGGGGAGCACTTCAGCAACCTCCTTCGCGCAGTGCCCACGGCCTCTACTCCTCTCACACCAGACAGGAAGGATGCCCTGAAGGTGGACGATTCCAAACAGTTTGGGAAGGCAGTGGATGTGACCTTATACCTCCGCCTCAAGGGATCTCTGATGCACCTGGCTATTATTACACGCCCGGACATCGCCTTCGCTGTCAACCTCCTTGTACACTTTTCACAGGCTCCACGTGCTAAAGCCCTTCATGCGGCTTTGTAAGTGGTGCGGTACGTGGTCTCCACACTTTACCTTGGACTCTGCTTCCGTCGGCAGTGTTCGATAGTCCTTGACGGGTACATCGACAACGACTGGGATTGGAGTCGAGATGGACATAGTTGCACCGGTTACATGTTCCTGCTTGGTGGTACCGTTGTGTCTTGACATAGCGGGAAGAAGGGTTGCATTGCACGTAGCTCGTCGGAGGCAGAGTATGTTGCTCTGGGTGCAGGGGCTGATGAGGTAGTGTGGCTACAACGCCTGTTCCTTGAACTGGGTTAGTCAGTACCCGCCATTGTGCTTCATTGCGACAACCAGAGTTCCCTTTCCATTGTAGGGAACTCTGGTGTCTTTCATGCTTGCATAAAGCACATTGTAGTTGAGCATCACTTTGTGCGTGATCTGGTAGATTGAAACGTGATCTCCATCATATGGGTTGGCACTTACATACAGCGTGCTGGCTTCTTGAAGAAGGCACTAGCACGCGGGAAGTTTCTGGTGGCCATTCGTTCTGTTGGGCCTCGCCCCTTGCTTAAGAGTGGTTGAGTGTGGGGTGTGTTTTTTTTCTATGTCGCGATTGGTTTTGCACTTGTTGTTGAAATCGTTTCAATGCTGCACCGGTATGGACATGCGTACCGTCGGGTCATGGGGGAGTGTTGTGATTTGTGACCTTCCTGTCGACTTGTATAGTTTACTATGAACACTCGGCCGTGTCCATGCCTGTGCAGATCCTTGATGCGGACCTAGGTAGTACCGATGCATCATCTGGTGGTGGGCTACTAGCTTGGAGCTGACCGATGACCGCCCCAGAGCTCTGGACGCTGCTTGGGACCTCTTTCAGTTTTTCTGCAATGCGTGGGAGTTTGTAGGTGGACTGGCCGTGGGCCTAATTTGCATGATTTTGCATTGTGTCTCCACAGTTTGATGCCAGGTGCATGCATGTGACCAGCCGTTGCGTCCCGCTTGTGATTGTGCATGTCTAGGTCTAGAAGGCGTAGCGTTATGACATGTCTACGCTGAGTTATGGCCAAAACAATGGGTTTGGACCGGTTTAAGGACAGACCTTCTGCTATAGCGTGCGACACCCGCCGTGCGCCGCGACAGGCACTTATGTCATGGACCTGTCGTTTTTCATTCCTCTCTGTAAATGATATTGAAGCATTATGACACTTTGTCTTGTGTCTCCTAGCCAGACCCTTGCCGTTGTGTGTACGACCTGTGACTGTCGTCACTATTTGACCAAGCGATGACGACTAGTCAGCGACTGTGTTGCTAGGAAGCTTCTACACATCTTCTTAGGAGGCACATCCCTTCTAGGGAAGTTCTGTCTAGGATCTTTGTAGTGCTTCAGTGTGCTGATATGGAATACCGAATGAACTTCCATAGTGTCGGGGACCATAGGGTGACCATAGGGCTTTGCATGTCCTTGATCTCAAACAGGCCCAATCATCGGGGTTTGAGCTTCAAACACTTACCT
>SZWC01007757.1:108648-111148 GCA_023375785.1 Penium margaritaceum | reverse complement strand
CCAGAGCCGCTGCGCACACCCCAAATTTGGAAGACCATATCTCCCTTAATACTTGTCCGATTCCAGGGAAAGAACTTCCACCGGACTCACCAACTCGTACAGTTTACGGGGCAATCCTCCATTTTAGGATCCAAGCATTCCTCAAGTTGCCAGATCCGCCGGCCTGAAGTTTTCACTTTCTGGCAGCTCGTTGGCGCCTCTCGGCGCCGCATTTAGGCATGCGGAGGGGCAATTTTTCAACATTCTCCCCCTTGCACCTGCCATGCCCTCTGCTCCTGCTTTCTCTCACTCATCTTCTGTTGCGACCTCCAGCCCATCATAGCTGGTAATCCCAAGTTCGGCCACGCTCATTACGTGCCGATCTGCGGGTTGCGCTTTGGTCAAGCAATCTGTAAGCATGCGGTGCGTGCTGCAGTGCTGCAGCATTACCTGCTCCTTCTCGACCATGTCCCGTGCGTAGTGATAACACACGTTGATGTGCTTCATCCTCCTGTGTTGTGTCGAGTTGTTGGTCAGCGCGATAGAGCCGGTGTTGTCCTCTTGTACTACAGTAGGCTCTAGCTGCGGCACGCCCAGCTCCCCCAGCAGCCTGCGGAGCCACACCGCCTCCTTGACCGCCTCGGCAAACGCGATGTACTCTGCTTCCATTGTGGAGGTGGCGACGTAGTCCTGCTTCCTACTACACTACGAGATCGCTGCACCAGCTAGGAAGAACACGTATCCGGATGTGGACTTCCGCTTGTCCACATCGCCAGCGCAGTCTGCATCTGTGTAGCAGACTAGAGGCAAGGGGTCCATCCGCCCCTTGCCGTTGAATCTCATGTGCGCGTGCCGCATGGCCTGCAGGTAGCGGAGGATGCGCTTGACCGCCTGCCAGTGTAGTGGTCCCGGATCTGCCATATACCTTCTCACTTGGCCTACTGCGTAGGCCAGGTCCGGTCGAGTCGCCACCATGGCGTACATGAGGCTGTCCACCGCCGATTGCTAGGGCACCCCATCCACATCCTCCCGCTCTTCTTTTGTTTGCGGCGCCATTGCCGCACTTAGTTCACAGGTCATGGAGACAGGACTGCATACTGGTTTGCAGTCCTCCATGCCGTACCGCTTCAGCACCTCGGCCACGTATTTGGCCTGTCCCAGCTCAAGCGTGCGCGCCCTCTGGTTCCGCGTAATGCTCACTCCAAGGTAGAACTCCAACTTCCCCATGTCCGACATCTGGAACCCGCTGCTTAGCTGCTCTTTCAGCTCCTGTAGGTTTGGCAGGTCTGAGGAGCTCAAGATCAGATCGTCCACATAGAGTGCGACAATCTCATGGAGCTTCTTGCTGCACCGCACGTACACGCTGTGATCCGCCTCACAGTGCGTGAAGCCGAGTTGTGCCATGAAGCTGCTCATCTGTTGGTACCAGCATCGGGGCGATTGTTTTAGCCCATACAAGGATTTCTGTAGCTTACACACCTTGCCCTCTGGCACCTCCACCCCCTCCGACACCTCCATGTAGATTTCCTTGTCGATGATGCCATTGAGGAAGGCCGTCTTTACGCCCATCTGGTGGAGCTCCATGTCCTTCGCGACCGCCACCGCAAGGATCGTCCGGATGCTTGTGAACTTGGCGACGGGGGCGAATGTCTCATTGTAGTGCTCGCCCTTACACTGTGTGTACCCCTTCACCACGAGCCGCGCCTTGTACGTGTCAACCACACCTTCCTTTGTGATCTTTTTCTTGAAGACCGACTTGGAGCCGATGACCTTGGCATCTTTCAGCCTGTCAACCAGCTGCCACGTGTTGTTTTCGGCAATGGACGCCAACTCCAACTTGATGGCGGCGTCCCACTGCTTCCCCTCGGGCTGCGCAAGCGCCTCTTGTACAGTCGTCAGCTCCGTTGATGCAGCCAGCATGCACCGCGTCATACCGATCCATCGACCCGTGCCTGCATTGAAACGCGTTCCCACTCTCCGCTGCCTCCCGCTGCGACGCGACAGTCCTGGCGGCGTCTCGTCGCTCAGCACGCTCCAGTGAATCATCGACCGAACGGCTTCTCGAGATTCCTCCCGCTCCGTTGAACCATCAACTGGACGGGCGGCGCGCCCGGAGGATTTTTCTCCGACGCCCGACGCGAACTCCGCCAAAACTGCGCGCTTTGGCACCCACGATGCCTCCTCCGATGGATCATTCCGCCGGATCTCCAGCCCAGCTGCATCGTTGCCAGAGTCCTCCGTGTTGGCTGCTGCACTTGCTGCACTGCCACGCTCCGACGCCGCATCATCAACCTCCACGTCCGCCGGCTCCTCCTCTTAGTCAAGGAGTTGGAACCACTCTCCCTGTTTTCGAGTGTTCCCGACGCTCATGTTGTTGCTGCTACTACTAAATCTATCTATCAATCTATCTATCTATCTTTCTATCTATCTATCTATCTATCTATCTATCTATCAATCTATCTATCTATCTATCTATCTATCTATCTATCTATCTATCTATCTATCTATCTATCTATCTATC